>JAODOY010005483.1:0-18098 GCA_025399855.1 Forbesichthys papilliferus | reverse complement strand
TAAGGAGCGTCTATGTGACTCCTGTACTCCTCTCTTTGTGTGCTGCAGGTTCGGCAACCTGGAGCGCTGTAAGGAGCTGATCGAGGCCGGTTACGATGTTCGGCAGGCGGACAAGGAGAATGTTACTCTGCTGCACTGGGCTGCCATCAACAACCGCTCAGAGCTGGTCAAGTAAGGCGTAACCACGACGTAACCACCAGACCATAATAGCACACTTGATGATGAATCACTTTAGGTTTCTAGAGTATGGAGCATTCTGCCGCCCCCATCCCCAATCCTGTTAAGAGAGCATTCTGCCAGTAAGTTGTGGGTTTGAACCCCAGAGTTGGAAGCATCCTTGAGCCAGTTATCTGACCTCTGCCTGCTCCATCACACTTGTAGCAGAACTCACTAGGTCACTAACTGTAATTGTAACTATGCCATTGCCATGTATTTGTGTTCAGATATCTTTCTCTCTCTCCTGGTATGTTGGTAACAGGTACTTCATGTCCAAGGGTGCTGTGATAGATCAGCTGGGTGGAGATCTTAACTCTACTCCACTCCAGTGGGCCATAAGGTGATGAGCATGACAAGGTTCATTGGAAGCTCCATCATGGTTATGCTAGGTGTTTCTGTGGTGGAAACGTTAAATAACCTTGAACATAGGAAATACCCTGCACAAAGTAAATCGCATTGGCCCTCTTTTTTCAATATAACATAGACCAGCACAGATCATCTTATGACAGCGCTCATGTGTTCATCAAGCCATTCCTATCTTGCCAGTTACAGTGTAAGAATGATCAGCTGTTTATAAATGTGTCAGGGCTAAATCTGTTAGCTGCTATTAGCCCAGCTGCTGTTAGCTGTGACGCTGTTAGCTGCGACGCTGTTAGCTGCTATTAGCCCAGACACTGTTAGCTGCTATTAACCCAGACGCTGTTAGCTGCTATTAGCCCAGACGCTGTTAGCTATTAGCCCAGACACTGTTAGCCCTGACACTGTTAGCAGCTATTAGCCCAGACGCTGTTAGCCCTGAAGCTGTTAGCTGCTATTAGCCCAGACGCTGTTAGCTGCTATTAGCCCAGATGCTGCTAGCTGCTATTAGCCCAGACGCTGTTAGCAGCTTTTAGCCCAGACACTGTTAGCCCTGAAGCTGTTAGCTGCTATTAGCCCAAACACTGTTAGCCCTGAAACTGTTAGCTGCTATTAGCCCAGACACTGTTAGCCCTGAAACTGTTAGCTGCTATTAGCCCAGACACTGTTAGCCCTGAAGCTGTTAGCTGCTATTAGCCCAGACACTGTTAGCTCCTATTATCTGAGTACTGTATATATTTTCTAGGTATATTGCCAAGTCGACTGTACTTTTTGCAAATACATACATATTTACCTAACCGGTTACGGCGACTAAACGTCCCAGCACTAGCTGACGCTGAACGCTACTGTGTTTGTCAGGCAGGGCCACCTGTCCATGGTGATCCAGCTGCTGAGATTTGGAGCAGACCCCTCTATAGCAGACGGAGAGGGCTACCGCGCTTTGCACCTGGCCATCCTTTTCCAGCACATGGCCATAGCAGCCTACCTCATGGCTAAAGGACAGGTCTGCTCTTCTGTCACGTGTGTGTTGGTCACGCTAAGACTGCTGTCACATGTGTTGGTCACGCTGAGACTGCTGTCACATGTATTGGTCATGCTAAGACTGCTGTCACGTGTTTGTTGGTCATGCTAAGACTGCTTTCACGTGTTGGTCATGCTAAGACTGCTGTCACGTGTGTGTGTGTGTGTGTTGGTCATGCTAAGACTCTGCTGTCACGTGTTTGTTGGTCACGCTAAGACTCTGCTGTTATGTGTGTGTTGGTCACTTTAAGACTCTGCATTCACATGTGTGTGTGTTGGTCACGCTAAGACTCTGCTGTCACGTGTGTGTGTTGGTCATGCTAAGACTCTGCTGTCTTGTGTGTGATGCTATTTGTCACAATAATACTGCTCATGGTATGGGTTGTTGTACTGTACTTATCATGGTATAAATGTTAAAAACGTTTGCGTCCGTGCCTCTCAGGAAGTAGACAGCTCTGACTGCAACGGACAGACGCCGTTGATGCTAGCAGCCCAGAAGATCATTGGGTAAGAACTCTTCTCATAATTACCCTCTGGGTACGATCATTGGGTAAGAACTCTACTCATAATTACCCTTTGGGTACGATCATTGGGTAAGAACTCTTCTCATAATTACACTCTGGGTACGATCATTGGGTAAGAACTCTTCTCATAATTACATCCTTGGTAAGATGAGTAAAAATGGCTCTGAAAAAATAACTGCCGTTTAACAGCTTGCACTGAAAATGAGAGGAATCTAAAGTGTTGTTCTTCTAATCAGCATTAGTTATCAATATATACAGAATTATCGCAATAATCAGGAGGCTTCAGTCAACTGTCGCTGTGAATAGCATGCCTGGGAGAGGATGCGTGTGCAGTATTCTAGCCTCCCAACCTCTGCCATCTTTAGATGTGGGGCCTGGTTAATTTGCATATGCTAATCTGTGGGCTCCATGGTCGGGTAGCTTTTACTATCACTCGCTGCCTGGGTACAAGTGTGACCCCATTGGCACAGCAGATAGACACCGTATGGGTGCGTTCAATAGACGCAATGTTTGCTTCTGCCTTAATTGAATGTCCTTCACGTGTACTTTTCTCTGAACAAGGGACTACTAATGAACAAAGCTGTATAGAACGTGAGCTCAGGTAAGACCATTGCTACTATTCATTGATCTAAAGGGAGGGAGGCAAAGCTCATTGTCAACGAGAGCTGGCGAATCACAGCGAGGATACGTGGCCGCTGCAGAGCCAAGTAGGCGGGGCTAAAACAAACTAGAGGTCTGTTTAATGCAAATACTGAGCGATGTGACACCATCACTGCCAGTGGGAGTGAAGGCAGCGTTGCTAAAACAAGTGATCCACCCAATAAGAATCCACAAGCCGGGAACGCCCTTACGTGGCAAGCACGTCGTCCGTGTGAACGCAGGGTTGCCGTGGCGACCCACAGCCCATCTCCCTGTCAAGAGTGTGTGAGCGGAGCGAAACCAAATTTGACTGGAAGGAGGAGCGTAATTTGAGCAGGCGAGAACGCTACCACTCAATCTGTCTCATGTAGTACTCCGATCTTGGCGAGTAGCTTACGTGTGATCATAGCGTGTGATGTATGGTAGTTTTAAGACGTGTACTTATACCCCTTACCTGTGGTTGGCGCTGTCTACCTAGGGAAGGTTGGACAGTTGACCTGAGTGTAGACTATAGACTATACTTTGGTTTTACAGGCAGGCTAGATTCTCACAGCGAAGTCAAACTGATGCGAGACCATCCTGGTCTACCTGCCCCCCTCTGTCTCCCCCGTGTCCCCCTCTAACCACCTCTACACCCCCTCCCCCCCAGGCCAGAGCCCACCAACTTCCTGTTGAAGAACAATGCATCTGTGGGGACCGTGGACAAGCTGAGCCGCAACACTCCGCTGCACTGTGCCGTGCTAGCGGGCAACGTGGACGCCGCCCACATCCTGCTGATGGGCGGGGCTAGCGTGGAGGCGGAGAACGCCAATGTAGGCCACGCACGCCCTCACACACACACACACACATGCTGTCATCTGCCTAACCTGCTGCTACACAATACTGTAACTGTACTCACACAGCACCCCCCGCTGGCTATAGCAGGGTACTACAGGTCTAAACACTGTAACTGTACCTGTACTCGCTGTGTGTTTCTGCACTGTATCCTAAGTCCTGGCTGCTATGGTAACCGGGCTGCCTGTTGTCCCCAGGGCCACACCCCCATCGACCTGGCCCGCCAGGTGCACAGTCCTCTTCTCCTCCACATGCTGGAGCACATCAAGCAGGAGAGGCTGCGCTCCAACTCCCGCTGCCAGCGGATAGTCAACAGATACATGGTAAGCTTGCTAGCCCTGCTAGCCCCTTGTTAGCCATGCTAGCTTCTTTATTAGCCCTGCTAGCTTCTTTATTAGCCCTGCTAGCCCCTTGTTAGCCATGCTAGCTTCTTTATTAGCCCTGCTAGCCATGCTAGCTTCTTTATTAGCCCTGCTAGCCCCTTGTTAGCCATGCTAGCTTCTTTATTAGCCTTGCTAGATCCCTTAGCTGTTCTATCTGATTTTATTAGCCATGCTAGACTTGCACTTTTTTTTAGCCCTAATAGCTCCTTGTGAATTGTGATGATAGCTTCTTTATTGACCATGCTAGCTTTTTGTTTGCTTTTTAACCACTGTTAGCCATGCTAGTCTATTTATTAGCCATGCTTGTGCCCTTTAGCCGTACTAGCCCCTTTTTAGCCATGCTAGCTTCCTTATTAGCCATGCTAGCCTCATATTAGCTCTTTGTCAGCCATGCTAGCTTTTTTTTATTGGCCTTGCTAGCTCCTTGTTAGCCCAACTAGATTAATATACAATATTTTCATTAAGTGCATATTATAGTAGATCTAGTAGAAGGTGGAGTATGTCATCTTGGAAAAAAAGCTGTTTTTTTTTGCTCTATTTTGAAAGATGCAAATAATAATTAGTGCTGCTCTTTGCTTCAAGCATCATTCAAAGAACTTATGAACTCCATGTGTTGAACACAAAATAGCCAGCTAGACCAGACTAGATCAGACGAATGTGGATTTGATGGATGGAGTAGTAAACGATCGTAATATTAATCATATTTTTTTGGGACACCTTTTTAAAAACTCATCGTACATTGCAAATACATTTATATGAAACAGTTGGCTGAAATATACATACTATAGTAATAAACATTTGATCTGAGGTGACCGTGGTGGCATGTCGACTGTGCAGTGGAAGTGTGTTCAGACTGAATCCTGCCTCATGAGGTGTGAAGTAACACACACCTTCTTCTGCTGCTACCAGGTGTTTCTACAGTTTGTCTTCTGTGTCGTCCTCTCTGGAAGCATGGGAGGCGTGGCTGAGATGAATACCGACTCCTGGTTGGTCAAGGGAGTCCTGATGGGCGGCATCCTCTGTGTGGTCAACCTGGTGGGCAGGTAAGCAGCAGAGTGTGTTTGAAGGTACCTTGTGCGACACTGTGAAACTCCAGACACGCACAATGTGATTCGCTCTTGTCTTTGTGTCTGCTTGTATGTTATTGGTCAGTCGGTGATGTGTTCTGAGCTAGAATGGACTATTTACTGTTGAGGAAAGAGGAGTGTATTAATTTTGAAGTGGTAGCCAATGAATATAGAGGATACAAACTACATAGTCACATGACAGTTACAGTACTAAGACAAGGAGGGGTACTAGGTCAAAGGTCGTCAAATGGTCGTCATTGTTCTCATGCGATGAGAGGTCAGTCAGTCACGTACAGTATATGTATTAATGACTTCCAAATCATTCTGCTAGCATAATCTGATGCTAGAATGTCTCCAACATGCAATTTAAATCAGTTGATTAAAGTCACAGCATTTGAAAGGGGGGACAGTTTGAGGTAATATCAATGTTTCTGAAATGAAAATACTTTAGGTTGTCATCATCTAATTTACTAGTATGAGACTGGAAATCAATAGATCATCAATAGATTCTCTAACAGATCACTGATCATTATTTTGCCTGTCTGCAAGTCACGTCCCATGGTACTTTATGGCTACAGCGCTGCTCATCTCCTCCAGTGTGTCTGGGGCTGAGTGTGTGTGTGTATTATAACTATTATATTGTCTGTGTCACACAGGAACCTCCACAGCCCTGAGCTCCGCGCTCTGGTTCCACCTACGACCCTCATGGCTTCAGTCTTCTGGATGTGTGTCACATGGTTCCTCTGGTTCCTGCCAGATATCCTTTAGCGCTGCCATTGGCTGCCTGACCTGCCTGTCTGGGAGGGGGGAGGGGTGGCTATACACAGATGTAGCGCTGTGTGGTTTGTTACGATGCATTGACACGCTTTAGCCTCGTGTGCTAAGGCGTTCGCTCTGTAGTCCGTGGGAGCGGGGTTCAAGTCCTGGGTGGGACGGACCTCTGTCCCACTGGGCGGTTAGGAGTAAGGCCATGAGGAGGCACAGGATAATGGAGGTCCAGTATAAACCCACAGGTTTGGAAGTCTTGGTAGGCTTGGCCATTGTCTCACGGCTCCTTCTAAAGGAGAAGTGGTGAATGGGGACTATACAGTTTGCAAGTGGTGGAACCTTCAGCCTTATAGTGTGTTCTTTGACCACAAGCCCACATGGATCCGGGGCCACGGTGCAGGTGCTGTTCACGGTCAACGCCACCGCGCTGCTCTACTACTACATGCGGACCTGCCGCACCGACCCCGGCTTCATCAGGGCCACCGAGGAGGAGAAGAAGACGGTAGCCATCTTGTGCCACCGTTACCTCCAGGGATGCACCGGCACATCGGCCGATACTCGCAAATAGAACGTTCACCGATGGCACTGGCACACGTCTGTTTGGATCAATGTTGCCAAATGGTCTGGTCTGCAAATACCCGGACGTTGTGCGATTGCTTAATAAGACAACTCTGTGAAAACAAACGTTTTCTTTTATGTGGTCCAGATCAGTGTGAATTCATGGTTCTTGGCATCACATAAAAGTTCAATATAATGTTGACTGTTTGAGTATTTTAACATCGGAATCGGCTGAACATTGGTATCGGCCCACAATTTCAAAACAGGTGCATCCCTGGTTCCCTCCCATTATGTGAGGGGTGGCCATTACATTGTATGCATTGTATACTGTACATGCCCTTTAATGGAATGTTGCTCTCTGCTGGCAGAATGTGGTCATGCTAGCAGAGGCTGGCTGTCTGGAGCCCAGGGTCTTCTGCACGTCTTGCATGGTAAGGAAGCTCTCATCATAACAGATCCAAACAAGTTGTCAAAACACAAATTGTGTGTGTTCTGTGCATGTATGGTAAACACATTCAATTAACAGGGTTCCCACTGAACTTTTAAGTCTATTCTAGACAAGGAATTTGATCATTTCTTTGTGTTGAATCATGGCATATCAACACATTTAGTTTGCAGAATGTTTATATTTCAGTTGCCTTAAAAAAAATGTGTAATGACGCAAAATGTCAGTCGATTAAAATGCAATTAATCCCATGATTTACGTAATTTATTGTGATTAACAAATCACACATTTTTACTTGTTTATAATGTTATCTAAGGGTTTTATATAACAAGATATCCCAGCTTTATGCAGTTTGTATTTAATTTTAAAATACGCAATTTGTTAATCGCATTATATTACGTCAAGTGTGTGATTAATTGTGATTAAAAAAAAAACCCAACAATCTGCTTTAATTCAGTTTGTTTGAGTGTTTGCTATGCTGCTGTCCCTATTGCACAGACATGGTATACGGTTGTTGTTGTTCTGTTCAACATCGGTCATAGAACTTCCAATGTTTAGAGTTAGTGGGAGCTATGCAAAGAGCTGAGAGCACGGTGAGGTGCGTGACAGCTGTGCTCCCTGCTCTGCAGATCAAGAAGCCTGTCAGAGCCACACACTGCTTCACCTGCGACGTGTGTGTGGCCAAGCAGGACCACCACTCTGTCTGGACCAACGGCTGCATAGGTCAGCACCCCTCTCACTACCCCTCCTCCCCAGCACCATCACTACTCCTCCTCTCTAATTATACCGTGTGTGTGTGTACTGTACCATCTCCGCTGCAGGGGCCAGGAACCACCACTTCTTTGTCCTGTTCCTGCTGGCCTTGCTGTGCATGACAGCCTGGATGTTCTACGGCTGCCTTGTGTGTACGTGAGGTGTTTGGCTAGTGGCTAGGGTCCACCAACACACTGGCGATGGCCCGGCGTGTCGTGATGTGTGAACCTGTGCTAATGTCCTGACCCAGACTGTGATTCTTCCCATCCCCAGACTGGGCACTCCACTGCCCGCTGCGCTACGCCGAGCAGGGCCTGTGGGGTGCGACGTCCGCCCTGGTGGGCTGTTCCCCCTGGCTGCTGGGCGTGTTCTGCCTGGCGGCGTACCACGCCACCTGGGCTAGCATCACGCTGATGACGCAGCTCTACCAGGTGGGAGCTAGCTAGCTAGCTGGGCCCTTTACTGCTGTCCTGTCCATCACATAGAGACACGCAGGACAGGCTTCTCCTGTATAACCCAATGGAACCAACGTTACCTTTTTTTAAATGATTTCGCTCGTTTCCATGGTTACAGATTGCATTCCTCGGACTCACCCTGGCGGAGAAGGTCAGCTGGGGTCGCCAATCGAGGAACCGGCCCCTCAGGCAGAACCCATACAAGTGAGCCCCCCCGTGTAGTCTTTTAGGAAACGTTTATGCCCCCCCCCCTCACATGTAGTGTCTTTTATAAAACGTGTATGTTCCCAGTTGGCGGTAGTAGTGGTTAATGAACATTTTAAGTAAAGTGCTGTAACACTTACGGGGGCATATGACAGACGTTCGTTATGTGACGTAGTGCTGATGACACATACTGGCCACGAGCGGCTGAACTAGGCTTGTCTGGTTTTACTTGTTTTTAACACGCTGCTCCTCCTGCAGCCTGGGTGTGGTGAGGAACTTGGCCTCCTTCTTTCACCTGCGCTGCTGTGGCCTCCTGAAGCCGGCGGTGGTCGACTGGACCCAGCAGGAGCAGCAGCTGTTTGGCCCCGCCCACCTGGTGTGATGCACACGCGAACACGAACGCACACGTAACAGACACACACACATAAACACGAACACATAAAACAGACACACGTAAAACGAACATGAACACAAACACGAACACACACACACACAAATACATATAAAACAGACGCACACACACACACACACACACACACACACACACACACACACACACACACACACACACACACACACACACACACACACAGGACCAAGGGCTGATGTTCCCAGTGGCTCTGGCCCAGTAGCACATCTGGCTGCCTCCCTCTCCTGGCCAGAGATGGTATCACAGCTGTTGGAAAGCTGGCTTTGCAACTCGTGTGAGCACCATCTTCAGGATGGTGTTAGTTAAATGTGCTGCTAGTCCTTGCCATTGGTTGCTGTGGGTCATGTGATCTCTCCTGGTTGGCGTGGTGACGTGAGCTCTGGCTTTATGACGGCCCCTCCCTAAAGCCTTAATGTTTCAGTAGTAGTTTTTTAAGTCACCATTGTCATACGTGATTTGGCCTCTAGGGACCTTAGCTCCTCAGTACAGGGACAGGCTAGGGCGGGCCACTCCCTCTCTAAAGGTTGTGGGTTCTACTCCCAGCAAGCACCAGCCTAAGCCTCCTCAAGCAAACTGTACTAGGTCCTACCTGCTCCCTAATGCAGTACCTGTACGCTCTGCAAGCCACTTCATTGTAATTGTAACAACCACCCCCCTTCCTACACACACAACCACAAAGGGGCGTACTTGTACTTAACAAAGCTGAGAGATGTATATAGTATGTGTGAGTTTACAATCATATGTATAAACTACCATTTATAAAATGTTAAGTCTTCCTTTAGCTTTGGGAGATTACATTTCAAAGGCCTGATTTGTATATTTAGCTTTTGTTTATTTTTAGTTTTTTTTATTATATACGTTGATCTATTTTACCATGATTTCTGAAAAGAAGGATTTTTATGATGTGTTTTGTGATTTTTGTAAAGAGGCATGTGTTTTATAAATGACCACTACGGTACTCTGATGAAGAGGTCTGTGCCTGTCTCATTGCTCTTGCTAGAGAAACGGTGCATGTGTTCTCAAAGCAGCTGTTCAATATATGAATAGTCTTTACCTTTATAGGGATACAAATAAAGTCTCCAGTCCTTACCATGCATCATGGACAGTTATTTAACACACTGCTCCAGCTTAGGGGTCTTGTTTGGCATCTCTAGTTAGATTGTCCACCGTTTTGGTGTGCCATATTGTCATTGCACTGAATGCTGTCATGATTAAATAAGCTTTTTTGCACTTTGGAGTTGCACAATTATTTCAGTTCATGTGTAGATCTATTTCATTTGATAAAATAGGTCTACATGCTTCTAAAAATGTTATCAGTAGATAGTTTGAAAATACTCTACAAAAACTAGATTATATAGTGTTCTACAGTTAAAAGGTGGAAACTACTTCCAATTATTGCATGACTTCCCAGTCGAGCATGTTAGAGCTGAGGCCCTCAACCCTGGTCCTGTGGACCCACTGCATGTTGTAGATGTCTCCCTGCTCCAACACACCTGATTCACATGGAATGGGTCATTGTCAGGCTTCTGCAGAGCTAGATGACGACCCATTCATTAGAATCAGGTGTGTTGGAGCAGGAAGACATCTACAACATGCAGGGCAGGGGTTCCCCAGGACCAGGGTTGATGACTTCTGTTAAAAAATGAACAGGATAATGTTTTTACAATTACTGCAGAGTTTATTACAAATGCAAATAAGATTGTAAGTCATTACCACATGCAATTAATCAATAACCGTAAACTATTTTCGGCTGTATATTAAATCTCCTCCTCTTCCTTTTTGCAATGCATTGCCAAGACAATGCTATAAAGGGCTGTCAACAGCACACCATCAAAGCAGAGCTGGTTTACTGTCTTTCGTCCAACATGGCGATGTTCCCCAATCCAAATCCTTTTGGGCCAAAGTTTTTAGCATAGCAAACTGGAATAAAAACGCAAACACGGGTATATTTGTATAAATGAACACAATAATAGTGGGTGGGGGGCCTTTTAAAGTTGAAAGGGTATGCCATTGTGTACCTTTGCAGTACAGCTCTCCATCCTTGTCTGTCACTGTGGTAGATTCCAGACCTTTGCCACACAATGCACAGCGGAAACAGGTTTTATGCCAAGGCTGTGAACACACACACAACAAGAATTCCAGTATGAAGTACAGCACTAGCATACTAGTAGTTCTGTTTATTTCTATGACCAGTACCAGTACTTGGTAGTAGCAGGAAGCCACCCATACAAACCTTCCCAGCCCCCATAATCTTCTCCGCTGCATAGACGGCCTTCGAACACCTTGGACACACGTCCGAACTGCCAAACCTTTGTGCAACTCTACTGGGATTGGCGTTTGTGTTCGAGGGCTGCTGCTGTTTGCACCTGTGCCAACGCAAGATATCAGCTGTGATGTTCTGTGACTCCTCTGGGCATGAGAGTGAGCCAGGCAATGTGTGTGCTGCCACCTACTGTTGAGGCTGTACAGCAGAACCACTGACAGGATCGCTGCTGAGGGCTCCAGCGCCCTGGCCGTACCCGTAGCCTTTTGGCCCATATCTCTTGGCATAGCAGGACTTGCAGTAGACCTCAGACTCGTGCGCTGCAACCGTTGTGCTGTCCAGAGCCTTCCTGCAGGACACTGCATGCAGATAACACCCAACACTTGGATCGTAAAACATTGTGTCTTGAACATTAAAGGTACAGTCAGCCATTCTCGAGAACGCTTGTTAACTTTGATCTTCACCAATGGGTGCTCAGAGCTCCGCCCACAAACGCATTGTGAAGGGTAGGACTTTGTTGCTGTTGTGTGGTGTGATCTGCATGACTTTATTTATGTTCCTATTCTTGGAGGCAGGGCTGTGTAGAAACACCAGATTATTTTTTCAGCAGGCAGAGAAAATCGTAAGCTAGCCGACTGCAAGGAGATATTTGTATAGCTTCATTGTGTGCTGAGCAGACAATTACATCAAACTCGCTCCGTGTGTTCTTGAGCTGTTCATAGCTTTCATAGCAGGTCCGCTACGGCACAGAAGCATTTGTTTTTGTCCGAGACTGGTACTGATACCTAGTGGCAGCCTGGATAATAAAATAACCTAGGTAGCTTAGGTTTGAATAATGTCAGACTTTCCACTTTGTTATTCCATTGCTCTTGTCACACATATAATAATAAAACATATTTGTTTTGATGATTACAATTCTGGCTGAAGGAGATCTTAGGCTGGGTGATGCAGTCCTGAACACTTACTCACTCTCTTTTGCCAGTCATCGCTGGCATTTCCATTGCCTATCAGGTCAGGTATTGCATTAAGAGACTTGTGAATCTATTTCTAGGACATGAGGAGACTGCTATTTGGGTTTGGGTCAGTCACACTTGGTGGATCACAGTACCGTTTAACGCATTCTCATGGAGCAATGTGTTCCCTGTTACCAGACATGAGGCTTAACCGGCTGCTGTTCCCCTCAGCAGCTGTGAGCTCCCAGATATCAGCAAGAGGTCTAAAAGAGCCACTCACAGTTTCATGTAAAGCCATTATATGAATATTCATATAATTTAGAAAGGTAGCCTACAGCAGACTGCTACTTTGAAGGAACGTGGCTGCCGAAAACGCTGTCTGTCTTTTGGCCAATGACAGGCAATTCACTATAACTCCACCCACGTGAGCAAAAACGAAATATCAAGTCGTTTTATGGTTTACCTGTAAAAACGGGATAACAGAATAACAAGTCAAAATACCTTTTTTCGTTTTTGTAGAAAAATGAAAAAAGGGATTTTCAAACGCATTTCTTGTTCCTGCTTGTTCTGTTATGAATGAAAACAGGACGTATACTCACTACACGGACCAACAAGGCTGAACTGAACTAGACCATTAAATAAGGTTGGCTACTGTGTTGTGTAAACATTTTCAAAATAAACGTTTAGCGGGATTGAACGAAATAAGATATTCCAAAATGGGTTCCATAACTGAACTTGAAATTAAAATGATCACATGCTATTGTGGAGGTGTGGGCGTGGTCTATTCATGTCTGGTGGAAGGTGTTGCGGGTGTGGTTCACTATGGAACAGGTGGGGGCAATGGTGACTAATTACGTGTTTCCCCAGATTAAAGAAGGACGGGAGCGCCTGGAGCTGGGAGACAAGGCAGGACGCATGCACGGCACAATCTAAACCAATATTAGGTAGACTATCGAGTACGATGTGTGCACCCATCAGTGCCAGTCTGCCAGCACATGGTGTGTCTTAATGGTGGAGTACAAGTCTCTGTGCTCACGGCAAATGAAGCAGGTCTTATGGAAGCTCCGTCCGTTGCACTGGATCTCCTCTGCGTGGTACACGGTCTTGTCGCAGGCGGCGCACGCCGCGCCCCCACCCCAGTTTGGCATCTTCACAGCGGAGACCACTGAGGTATGCTGGGGAGAACAGAGCAATGGCGATGGCGTGTCTCGGAGCACACATTTACCTTGAAACTGTTCACATCTTTATCACACCGTGAAACACACACTAACCAGCTCAAAACGCTAACCATAATTATTATTACATTTTTAGAATGTTGTCCTTTTTCTGGTTCACAGAGAACAGCTGTCTGTTCAAGGCATTGCTGATAGGCCTATCACAGGGACTGGTATGTGATGGCCCAGGAATAGAAGCTCTCCTGATTGAGACACCGACCCAGAGACCCTCTTCACTAAGAACCAGCCCTCACTCATATTTCTGGACATGTCAACCTCAATAGAATCAAATTCTTAAAACTAGTGTAACAGCGTTTAAAGTATTTCCCCCCATACATTAGTTAAGTAGGTTATGCCCAGTGGACATATAGTACAATATTCTAAAAAAAGTCAAAACATTTAGTGTAAACACAATCTGAGTAAGAACATCTACACTGTAGAATCACTTCCTTCCCAACCTCCAGATAACCCGTAAGAGCCCAAGAACATATTCCTTACCTCAGCTCGTCCTGTAGGCCCCTTGTCCTGTCCAGAGACAACAGGCTGAATAAATACAGCCCCCCCACCCTATGCTCCATCAGTGCAGTTTGCTGGTGATGACGTACTAATGATTCTGGCCTCCTAAAATAACCCATGACAAAGTGTAGGCTTAAGACCCTCCATTGCAGCCTGGACCAGCCACAAGTGGTAAAGTGGAAACTACTGGCAGGCTTGACCTGTAAGTGACAGCAGCCCATAGCAACCAGCCCCATGTTCGGCCACGTTACAGCGATGTGTTCATACCATAAGGTGTCCAACCTAAATAAGTGGATGATGCAAAAAGAACCTTGAAACAGAAAACTGTGAAGAGGCCATACACACAATTTTATTACACATTTACAATCATGTGTATTGAAAATAATGCTAATTAATTTAATCACAATGCAAAATAGTAATATAATACATATTTCTCAACAATTCCACCATTTTAAAAAGGTAGTAACGGTTTAACATGTAAAATGTGCAAAAACATAAATCTTACTAGCGTTAAAATCTTGCAAAACAATCTATAATACTTTTCAATCAAATCATTCTTAGTCAACGACCCCCCCGCCCCATTCACAGAGGTGGCAGCTGTTCATCTTAATGGCAGACATGGTTGCTATGAATTTACATCAGCAATTTCACGACCCGTACTCGCTGACATCGTAGCAAGACCTCGCTGAAATCGAGATGGGAAAAAACAAAACAAAAACCAAACATCCCTCCACCACCATTTAAAAAACACTCCTGAAATGAAAACAAATAATTCCTAAACCGTTTCCAACTTGGAGAAACATGAAGTCAAGTAAAAGGGCCGGTCGGCTAGAGAGAAGTTTGTTCCTGTGTACTTAGCAGAGCTACCGATGTGTGCCTGCACGGGCAGAGCAGGTGGTACAGGGACATCGGAGCGCTCAGGACTCCTCTGCGCTGACGTCCAGTTTTCTCTGGGGGCCATAAACGTTTCTTGCTGCTGTGTGCCGGCCGGTGGCCACTACGGTTGCTAGCGGCGACAGGGAGACGGGCGTGTGGAAGAAGCTGTGCTGGGGGAGTCCGGTCCTGTTGGGCGTGGTCTGGCCAGTGGGAAACAGGAACGTTAGCCAACGTTTAACATTATCAACACTACAATACATATCGGCTGTTTAATCAGTAAGTACGTATCTTGTCTCATCAGTAGGAACGTATCTTGTGTCTCATCAGTAAGTACGTATCTTGTGTCTCGTCAGTAGGTACGTATCTTGTGTCTCATCAGTAGGTACGTATCTTGTGTCTCAT
Organism: Forbesichthys papilliferus; assembly: GCA_025399855.1. Lineage (NCBI taxonomy): Eukaryota > Metazoa > Chordata > Actinopteri > Percopsiformes > Amblyopsidae > Forbesichthys > Forbesichthys papilliferus. The sequence goes on along the minus strand of JAODOY010005483.1, from coordinate 3,221 downwards.
CAGTAGGTACGTATCTTGTGTCTCATCAGTAGGTACGTATCTTGTGTCTCATCAGTAGGAAAGTATCTTGTGTCTCATCAGTAAGTATGTATCTTGTGTCTCATCAGTAGGTACATATCTCCTGTCTCATCAGTAGGTAAGTATCGGGTGCATCGCTACCTGGGGTACTCCGAGCAGCGTGAGGGACTGCCCCTGCCCCTGCAGCCCGGCAGGTGACATGGGCCGGACGAACAGCAGGCCCCTGGGCGGCAGGGCCAACCGGGGGGGCTCGGCAGCCTGGGGGACCTGGGGGGGGATGAGGCCCACGTTTTGCAACGTGAAGTTGAAGATGGCCGGGCTGGGGACGCGCTGGGGGGAGCCGATGCACGGCCCCTCTAGCCGGAAGCCGGTGGGAGTGACCTCCATGGGGAGCATTCTGGTGCCTGGGGAGGGAGGGGGGGTCGTGTTGGTGTGGCCCACTGAAAATGTTATGCCGGTCTAAAAAACGCTAGAAGAATTCAAAGCAGGGCGCCGTAAAAAAACGCAGGCCAGTCAAGCCGGACCATAGGAAACCAATGGGTTTGTTAGCTGCACGTCTCTGTGTGATCGGGCCCTACCGGTACTAAAGGAGAATGCATATGTTTTGCTATTTTACTGTACAGTACCTTCAAGAATACAGCCTTGTGTTTGCTGATGTTTACGTTCATTTCAGCCGCCTCCCATAAGATCTACTGTAATCTACCGCTGGCCAACGGTGTTTTCGGGTTTGACAAGGGAGTGATGATCTCCATGTACACGTCTGGCAGGATATCTAATGACACATGTATTTAGTTACAGTGTCCTGTGAGAACAGACACTAAATGTTAATCTACAGTGGCACTGATGGCGATCAACGTTAAACGGTAATCTTCTGCTGTGAGTATAGCAACCATTGAAATAACGCGTTCAATACAGTTGGGCGGGCGGGAATACGCTACATACTACTTTATCCTTATGCAACGCTAGGTGTGAACAAAACAAGGGTTATCTGTCCGGTTTAGCTTTGACCTTTGACCTGATACATGATTGGGATTCTTATGGGGCTAATCCGTTAGCCTACAGACGAATAACTAACTCACGCTGCCTAGGAAAATCAGGTCATCTAATTGGTTGTTATACGCCTGATTGACAATGACTTCTTAACTGCCTGGGTCTCACCTGTGGTGGGCGTGTGGTATAGGCTGTAGGTGGGCGTGGGGGCCCGGCCCCCCTCCTCCCTGCAGCCCAGGACGGGCTGCGTGGCCAGCGGCACCAGGTAGCCTGCTGGCACCAGCATCTGTGGGGGGGGGGGGTCACACGGTCACTGCTGTGTGTGTGTACACAGCCTTGGCATGAAACCAGTTTCCGCTCTGCATTGTGTGGCAAACGTCCGGGCCCTCATTAATCAATGTTGCGTAGAAACGCGTCTAAATATGTGCGTACAAGGCAAATTTAGAATGTTCCTTAGTACAAAAAAAGTGTGATTTACCTCAGCCTGCACCTCCCCAGGCGTGAGGCCCACCCCCCTAAAGGGGGTCTGACCCTCCTCGCTGTCGGAGCCCAGCGTCGCCACGTCGTCCCGCTCCAGGAAGTTCTCCACGCTCTCCTGCAGCCCGTGATCGGCCACGGCATCGCCCCCGGCAACATCCCCGTGGAGGAACTCCGGGTCCAGGTGGAGGGCCCGGGGGGGGCGACCGCTGGCCAGGTCCCCCCGCAGGGCCTGGAGACGGGCCTGCAGTATTTCTGACAGCTGGGGGGAGGTGTCCTGTTGGGGAGGGGTCAGAGGTCAGGGGGAGGCAATTCTGCAATACCAGTTATTGGCTTAGTGTTACTAAGCCAGCCAAGGTGTTCATGTAGGCTGCTTGGCACAACACAGGCTCTTGATCATGCGCTACTTAATATACTTTTAATTAATCTCATTTTGAAGCTGGCATTTTGGACAAAACGTGATTACCTGTGATCGCCCGGGTATGGAAATAAGAGAGCGGCGCTGTGCCCAGAAAAACGGCGAGTAAATCCCAAACTCTATATTTTAACTGGAAAAGTTGGGGGTCGTCTTATACGCAGGAAAATACGGTAAATATGGTACCAACCGACACACACCCACACCAAGTATAGACTTCGGAGAGAGTATATTGTGGGTACGGTAATTCATTGTGTTATGAAGTTAACCATTCATTAGGAAAAGGGGTACGCTTGGTAAATGGGTCCCCACTCAATACACTCTTAACAGCGTTCCGTAGCACTCCTAGCAAACAATACGCGCTACAGTTGTCGTTTCAGCTGTGCTGACACGGGACATTATAATCGGTACGAAAGGGTCAACCGCCCAGCACCACCTTGAAGCTGTTGTGTGTCCTCTTGGCCTTGGGGGGGCTGAGCTCTGCAGCCTCGGGGGACAGTCTCTTGGTCGCCGGCGGGCTGCCCTGCTGGGGGCCGGGGGTCTTCTCCTCGAAGGTCATAGAGCGCACGGCCAGACTGGTGGGACTTGGCCGCAGTGGCGCTGCATGCAGGTAGACTGCGTAGGGCCCGCCCCGCCGTTGCTGCGGCAACAGCACGGGGAAGAGGGGCGAGCACTGCGCGGGCAGGCCGGGGGCGTGGCTAGCTCCAGGGGGCTCCACCTGCTGAGCGGGGCAGGGGACTGCTGCTCTTCCAGTGGCCAGACGCGGGATTGCAGCCCTGAAATGGAGGCAGGCTTAGCACCCGTGTGTGTGTGTGTGTGTGTGGGGGAAACCTGAACTTACTGCTGGTCCAGTTGCTGCTGACATATGGCTGCCAGCTGGGCCATCTTGTCGGGGGCCATCTTGTCGCCTGAGACGGACACCAGCAAGGTGGTTAAAATACACTCGTTTCAGAACGGTTATCATTTATGTCAGAATAAATGCACACCATTAGAAACATGCGATATATCTTTTTTTTGTATCGATAGCGTGATTTAGACCCAAATATCACAATACTCAGGTGGTGTATTGATATTTTCTTTCACCCCTACACCCCAGATGAGAACCCCTGCACTCGACTATCCTCCCCTAAGTGAGACCACCATTTAAAAGGTCAGACCTTCATATATAACGAGAAAATATGAGCACATTTCACCTGTCTTGGCCTCACTGCACCGGCTACCCATACATTTTAGAATTAATTTTTAAATTCTTCTATTAACTTTTAAATGCCTAAATGGTCTAGCTCCACCTTATATGTCTGAGCTGCTACACTTGTATGCA
>JAODOY010005482.1:0-10375 GCA_025399855.1 Forbesichthys papilliferus | reverse complement strand
GAAATTAATATCGATATTGCAATTTTCATGATCAATATCGCAATATCACATTTGATCAATATCGTGCACCCCTAGTTCAGACCCAGCACTTTGTCACTGATTGGTTCGCCCTTCACAGTGGCGGGGCAAACCTTCATGTGATCAGGGTTTACAGACTACAATCTCTGCAAAAAACTGAGCTGAGAGCAATAGTCAGGTGCAGGCAGGTGTCTTGGTACCTGGTAAACTCAGACCCAATATTCACTTGGCCGAACAGACAAAAAATACCCCAGGAACTTATTTAGACCTAGCTAATGACCACAGTGAAATCCAGTGTTCTCCAGCAAACCTTCCTGGAAGCAGCTTGGCGATCTCGGACCACTTGTTGCCCAGAACGCAGTGGGCCTTGAAGATGATCAGGTCCTCCTCACTGCTCCAGGAGCACTTCTTGACGTGCGGGTTCAGGTGGTTGTGCCAGCGCTCGCGACACTGCTTCCCCAAACGGCCCTTCAGGTGCCGGGCGATCTTAGACCACTGTTTGCTGCCGTACCTTTTCACCAGCTCAATCACCTGTACAGACGTGAACACAGAATTAGTAGGCCGAGTTGTCACAAATTAGTACTTTTAGTTTTTCTTTTTGCACCGAGTCACCTGTTAATGGTTGGACCGTGTGCTGTGTTGTCTCTGTGTCCTGTCTGGTATGTTGTTTTCCACGTTGTATATTCATGAAGGATTTTTTATGTGGGTTCTTTTATTTTAAATACCTGGCTGCAAATTTTCCTCAAGTGGGAATTTTAATTGACTTTGACCTGCCAGAGAGATTAGACAACTTCTGTTTGAGAAAAAACTCCGTCTGTATACAGGAACAGAGTCAAATACGGGCAAACAAGCCAGTAGACTGAAGAAACCCCAGCAGCATTTTCTGCACAACAGGTTCCCGCTCCAACACTGATCCCATAGAAAAAGCCTCCCCACCAAGTTCGGCCAGACGTGCAAACAACAAAGCCCGCTCGTGGGAATATCGCCCACACCGAAGAAGGATGCCACTTTCTATCCGGCAATCACTTTTTGTCATGACACCGGCAATATAGAATTTGCATGAATTATCAGATCACGAACATATTCCAGAATTGTAAGGATGCCCCATGGGTGCCTCCCTAGGGAGATGTTCCAGGCACGACCAGCAGGAGGAGGCCTTGAGGAAGACCGCACTGAATAACGAAATAATTCGGTATCTTAACCTATAACATAATCAATAGTGGCAGCACCGTACTACTGCAGCACACCGCCTGGGTTAGCACACCGCCTGGGTTAGCACACCGCCTGGGTTAGCACAACCCAGGGCTCACACTACGCCTCTAGCCAACATGTGTTGAGGGTGGACGGCACCTTCTGGTCTTCTTCTTTGCTCCAGTAGCCCTTGATCAGGTTAGGATCCAGGTGCTTGGTCCAGCGACGCATGCACGCTTCCTCCGTCCGCTTCTGGCAGAAACACAAGGCCTCGCTAGTGGAGCACTCGCTGCCTGGCATCTGCATTGGCCAGGATTATTCTGGACCGCTTCACAGTACTCACCGGGAAGAAGGCGGCAATTGTCTTCCAGGACGTCCCAAAGCTTTTGACCAGCTTTCTCAGATTGTCATCCTGCAAGGAATTAGCCACAGCACTGTTAAAAGCCCACTATACTGTGCTCTGTTCAGTTAACTCAACCATAAGGGTCTTATGGACATTTTTCACTACTTTGATATTATGGTTTCTAAAAGCATTTCGGTAGTAGGTATAGTAAAGTGTTTTATGCCTCTGAAATCAGCACCCTTTCAGCTACAATTAGTATAATATCACAACATTTTTTTCAGAAACTACCCACAAACCACTGTTTGCTTTCAAAAAGCAAAAAAATGCTAAGCGACTTAACTTATTTTGGTGTTTTTAATTATGTAGAGGATGGTAAACTATTACTATAAAAAAGCAGTCCATTTATTGTATACTTTTGTTTCAAATACATATTTTGATTCCTCCATGTCTTGCCCATCTTTTAGCTCTTCTAAATTAAAACAATATATAAAAAATGAATTGAACTGTAAGTAAATGTAAGTGTATGCACTGTTATTTATAAGCCCTGAGCGTCACTGGGTATGCATGTATTTATTATGCTGTTTTTACTCAACATTTAGTTGTTTACCGTCTATAACCGAGTAATCCTTCAGGCGGAACCTAAATGATAAAAATAAATGTTTCCAGGAAAAATCTGTGTATCTTGTTTTGATTCATTGGTTTACTTGACCAATAAATATTCCAGTTGCAATTATAGGCGGGACTTGGTGTTGCAAAGTCCCCGTTATGTAGATTAACAACAACATATGTCGATCTCTTCAGCAGTGTCTGAATTATGAGGAATACATACTTGAGTTTCTATCTGATATCGTTCTGAAGATATGACATGAAATATAAACCTATGCCATGAGTAGAAAAGATAATCAATTATGCAAGGCATATTTTACACCCGAATTTGCCGCCGTGTTGTAGAGCCCCAAAGACCGCACTTAACAACAAAGCCCTAGCCTTCACAATGCGTGTCCAATGTGAGCCTACACTGTCAAATTCACCCATCTCCTCGCCTTTCGCTGTCTTCAAGATGTGGGACGACACTGGAGGGATATTGTTAAGCTCAAAGTTACCAAGCATTCTCCAGAACGACTGACCTTGCTGTGCATTTAACACATTTACTTTATTTACAGCTTTACACTATAGCGCGCAGCCAATTCTCAAAATGCTGCCTCAAATTAATGCCTTGTCTTGCCTAATGGGCAGGTCGGTCCTGGTTATAAACATCGCTAATTCTAAGGCAGGTTTTTAGTATCCAGAAACGCGTGAAATTCTTGAACAGCCCACTGACCTCTTGGTGCGTCCACTTAGTGCTGTGCGTCTGCAGCCCGTCGGCCTCCGAGTCTGTCTCAGCGGTCACAGTGTTCTCCTCTGGCGCTGAGCTGCCAACAGAATGAACCATGTTTCCACTGGAACTGTCCAAGGACAAATGCCCAGGAACAGAACGTACCAACCGGGCAACATACTGCAACAATGTAATACTGTATAGAATGGAGACAATAGAGTCTATTCCACCTTTAAAAGCAAAATAAGGGAAATGTAATAAGACCAACGCGTTGTGGCTAACAAGCTTCTACAAGGTGCACCCTGACTTCTGCCCTGAAGAAGGCCTGCATTAGCTGTAGTCATGCTTAATGTCTACAGCCTCAACTGTCTTCATAATAACTGAGCACCTCTCTCACGACACCTGATGCCACTGCAGCACCATTTTGTATTATTCCTAATATTGGATATACCCTATGACGTAGGGCTGGATGATATGGCTAAAACTTATATCACAATATATTTCCTAATTTCAGTCTATATGGTATTATTCCGATATCGATATGAACAATAAGCCTCAGAAAAACTGCTAACACCCACAATGGAGGACTTAAACTTAAAAAAAAATGCATTTGACAAGTCTAAGAAATCTCATATATATATATATATATATATATATATAAAAATAGGTACAAATAAATATGCATCTTTAAGCCTTCATACAAACAAGAAATGGGAAATCAAATGTGAAATGTCTCTTAATACTATTTATGTTGATATTCCATTTTCACCCTGTAATGGGCGAAAGCACCTGCCTTTCAGAACACAATATAAAATAAGAATTTACTTGCAAAACAGAGTGCAAAATAATTGTTTTTCCTTGATTATAATGGTTTTGTAATTGTTAGCAGTCAAAATTGAAATCCCCATTTATTTTCTGTTAGTACTATCATTTATGAAGACTATATTTACATCCACCAGTAGGTAAATAACGGTTCTGCCTGGCGCAGTGATCCTATAAATTAGATGCAGCCATCTTCCACAGAAGACGTGACTTGACTGTTAGCGGAAGAAGTCTGTAGTCATCACGAACATAGTTTATATATTTTTTGTGTTCGCCTAGAATACAACTGACTGCTGCGCCCCTCATTCAGTGACAAATGAGGAGTAATGTATAGCTTATCAAAATACCAGAAATATGTTTAAAAATCATAAAAACCATTATTGAAAAAAATTATATTGCAATATATATTGATAATGAATTTGTGTCCAGCTTTATGATATTTTCATAAAGTAAAGTGGTCAAATTGTCAGGTTTTCTGTCTATTCTAAGTGGATTTAAAGAAGGATTTGATCATCAAAGCCACAATAATAAAAAATATGAAATCCTGTAGTAAAGTTAATTTCATTCCTAGATTTTAGGATCGTTTTACTCAAAAGGTACTGTTAACACTCTATTTTCCCCTTATTAAACCTAACGTAATTTTGTAGGTGTAAATAAAAAATTTCCATATTATTATTATTAGATATATTATCCTCTTATGCTCTGTAACGTGTTTGTAATGCACAGTAAATTAACAAAAGCTTAATTTGAAAAACATAAATCAATAAATACCTAATAGATAGCGTTCACCATCACTGATTGGCCAAATGCATCAATACATTCTGCCAAATTAAATGGTAAATGGTGAATGTAAAATTTTGAAAGGACAATTTAGACAAGTGGTGCAGTAGAAATGCTACCTTGAAAACATACCTTGGCAAATTTATTACCCATTTCAATCCTGTGACATCGCTTTCTGCCACCTGCAATGGGTTGGGTGTGTAGCTATAGAATGGAGATGCACAGAAAAGAAGTCTCACCCAAAGTGCTTTCCAGTCGAGGTAGACAGGTTAGCAAAACAAGTATGACAAAAAAATACAAAGATAATGATAAATTAAAAGTCGTAAATTAAGAGAAAATAAATAAGAACGACACAATGAGAGGATGCTGAAAATAATTTAAGAGTTGTATAAACAAAATCTGGGGCGAAAAGCCATTTATAAACTAAACCAAACCCTTCTGTTGCCTAAAACATATCTGAAAAACTACAGTCATTAATTTGGCTGGGAGGTTTTGTAGCCTCAGTTTTTATTGTGTCGAGTAGCAACTGAACTTTCCAATCAGCGTCGTGTTTATAGCTATATGGGCGTGGTTTTCCAATCAGCGGACAGCGAAAACGACCAGATGGTTCAGCCAATCATCTGTCAAGTATCTTTTGAAAGTACAGCTTCAACGTACGGCTCCCCAGATGGACTTGTGACTGCAATTCCTCTGGCATGTCAGGTTAACGTTTTTGTGTTATTTTTAGAAGAATTATCTGTAGTATGGGTAGGGCAGGGCGTACACGTGTTTTATCTTACCATAGAGACAATTCTTCTAATATTATTCTGCTTATAACTGTCTCTCTTTCTGATGTTGGTGAGAATAATAAAAATATATGTGATGTTATGAATAAACGGCTTTCGATGTATAAATAAATATAGTGTCTTGACGCTCTAAACGTGAAATAGCCTAGCAAGTAGCTTACAATGCAACAGGTCAATCCCAACGTAAACAAATAAGATAACATTAATATTTTAATACAGAAATACAAAGTGTAAATGTTTTGCGCTCTAGATGCGTTTGTCTGTTCAATGGGTGGGTATTGATGCTTTGACCATCAGTAAATGCATTGTTTTACATATGTGACCCGTTCCCCTTCCCCCAACCTTACATCAATGCTAACAAGCAGCATTTTAGTTTTTCTCGACGATGTCTACGGCAGCAAAGTGACCGGAGCAGAAGAGCTAACAATTAAATGCGAAAGGGCAACATTAGCATTATACAGAACTTCACACACTGTAAAACAGTATTTTTAAATGAAGGTCAGACAGATCGTATCCAACACAATAATAGTAGCTAGCAGGCTAGCTAACAAACTCACAACAGCAACGGCTCATACGTTAACTTAATATAGCTCTGTATCAGCAGCACGCCACCCGGGTATCAACCTGCACAAGCTTCCCAACTTCACTTGACTGTAGCGACACGGAGGCGTTCATTCATACGGTAACTTAATATAGCTCGATATCAGCAGCACGCCACCCGGGTATCAATCTGCAGAAGCACGGTACCGTATTGTAACAACTATATCGACGCCTATAACCTGCACAGAACAGTACCACCTCAAAAAACGTTCACTGGCTGGCGGCGGGACATTAAAACAAAAATCAGCGGCACATAACGTCCATCTACGGTACCGGTACAGTATCGCGCTGCATTAAAATAATAAATAATGCAAAATATAAATAATTGCTACTGTCGGGCATAAAACTTTGGACAAAATATTTGTTGGAATCAGGACATACCCGCCAGACATTCCTTATCTGGGTGTGTAGATGTGGAGTTTGAGGGAGAATGATCCAAAAAGCCACCAGAAGAGATCAAACAGACCACAATGGTGTTCTTCCTGAGGTTTAGATGCAACGCTTGCGTTAGCGAGAGCCCCCGTACTGTCGTTGATGGGAACGGTCTGCTGGTCGCAGAGTCGCGCTGCACATTCTCCCGGGAGAAACCGAGGGACGTTCAAGAAGACACACGCGTTAAACCACGTCACACAACGTTACACAACGTCACAGGAAACCGATTACATGATGTTCACGAAACAAACAACAACGTAAATACGAACTGTGATAACTAAAACAATTGTTTTACATTTCGATTGTTTTATTGATTTTAACTTGCAGAATATAAATGCTATTTCAACTTAGCGTAGTCGACTGCTCTTTCTATGTAGCCTACGGTAGCCTGTGCACTGGTATGCTTTCCCAACACGAGACTTGGGGGACACTTTCTGGCGACAAGCGGAATGTCATAGTTTATTTTTTATGTCTAACCCTTCATAGACGCTCTGTAAAGCACTGAAACTGCAATACTGTATGAAAAGTGCTATATAAATAAAGATTATTATTATTATTCTTACATCACATGAAATTAGATCAAGTAGGGTTGAGATGTAAAGTGAAGTTGGTCCAAACTGAATTATGCATTCCTTCTTTTTCATGTTACTTGCATTAACACATTATGTACGATGAATAAAAAACGTATCATGGCATTAATCTCTGACGTAGAAGTGAATAGAAATGTCAGTACAAGAAAACAGGATGGTGTTCAAAAGGTAGTGTTGTCATTGATCTGTTTCGAGCATGCTGGCTTTACAGACTGATGGCTGTCACTGATTAATTAAAAAGAAGATAATTATTAATATAATGTAGCACACATTACTGCTTGAGTAGCCTATACCTTGAAGAACTTCAAAATTAAAGTTCCTGTTGAGTGATGCTTGCAGCATGAGTTAAATTGCACAGGAATACTGAGAAGAACAAACTACAAATTCTGAGAATGTTGGAGAGGTACATCTAATTTCCTTTTCATCTAAAGTCAATATGTTATTCATGCAGTTCTTCCAAGATATCAAATCCGTATCCTTCAACTGCCTAACTCTCACCTTGTTAAATGACAAACCAGCCCTTGGACGTGGCAGTTCGACACAGACAAGGTTATTAATAGTAGTATGCATGTACTGTATTGTGTTCACATGTCTATGAAACAAAAGCTCTTCTCACTCCCTCTGAGTTTTTCCAATTCATGCCATCTCTGAGAGCAAGCTTCACCTGTAGATGGGGTTGGGAGTAACTGGGAGTTGGGAGTTAAAACAGTTACTGTAATCCATTACAGTTACCATGACCATAACAAAAGGTTTGGTAATTTCTATAAATCAACAACATGTCGAATAATGCAAAAATCTAAAATAGATTTGTTTCACACAGATCATTAACTGTTCCTCAAACACAATGTGAATGTTTGATAAATGATTTATTGACATGTTTTCTATGTACACACAAAACATTAATTCAGTTGTTAGTCACCAGGAGGTTGGCCAGCACAGAAATATGGGCCTGGAGCACGCACGCACACACACACACGCACACACACACACACACACACACAAATAATCTGGTCATGAGAAATAATACAATAATGCCTTTGGTACAGTATCGACTATAATCTAGCAAAATATTTTAAATCAGATAAGCAGACTATATACTATATGTTTTCAAAAACGTAGTGTAGTGAATGAGAATGACATGGAAAATGGTCTGCTCAGACAGGTGGTCACAGTCTCACAGGAAATACCATCCTGTGTTTCACATATTAAGCACCTTCAACTTCTAATAACATTTAAAACATGTAGACAGTAGAAAGGCATTTAAAGAAGATATAAACCCCTTAAACCATTCATCTTCTGGGAGTTGATTCAGGTAACATTCTTGTCAAAATAGAGTTAATATTGTTAATAAACACAGAATGAAAACTAATGCCCTCTGATGGTTCAATACAGGCTTATTGCGATATATTATTGACTAACTTCAGAAACAACTCCTGACAGAAAGGAGTAACCTGCCGTCAGCCAAATCTAACAAACAACACATTATCAACATATTAAATACCTTAAATTCCAGGATAAAATGCATGTCACACCTGTGATTCAAAGCACTGGACTGGTCCACACACCGGTTGTAATGGAGAAGGTTTCTCCACAGAGCGTTGTAGCAATTCACGTCTTACGACTTAAAAAGGAAGGGCTTTCCGGTTAACATTAAGCACAGGTTCTCACAGTGGCCCTTCTATATAAGTACATGCTTATCATATCTGGGTCAAAACTATTGAATTGTAAGCCAATGGTAGTACATTCTGAGAGATCATGAGCTACAGTATGTAATCATTCATCTTCTTCTGTGGTTTGTGATTACTTTACTGACATGACGCCTTCCTGGCGGAATGTTCCACAAGAGTTTAACTTGCTGTGTTCGTCTGCACGCTTACTGTGCTCTCTGCCTGCCTGCTTGCCGTACTGAACCAGCAGGAACGACCCAAGAGCATCCCACAAACATGGCGATGCAGGAAGCGGCCCATCGTCTCACAGGAAGCTGTCCTCGTTGGAGACAAAGGAGAACCCGTTGAAGGCGCTGCTGGTGCCGATGCTAGTGCCGAACTCCGGGGTCCGCCCCACCGAGTTGGGAACCATCTCCCTGGTGAACTCTGGGTCGATGTGCTGAATGTCCGCTGGCCCTTTCTGGAGATGCCGGGAGAAGGGGTCAGGTAAACGATTAGAGGGATTTTGATTTACAAAACCCACTGTTGCGTTTGGCATCTATAATGTTGTCATGTAAACAGGAAGTAATCTACTGCAGCTAATGCACGTGTGACATAAACAACAGCTAATGCTAGCTGTTGTCATAAACAACAGCTAGCATTAGCTGTTGCTTATGTCACACGTGTTTACGTGTCTCTCAAAGAGACTTTTCTCTGTTTACATGCAGTAGAACTCACCACGTTTGGGTTGTAAGGAGGGGTGAGCCTCTTGTGGTAAAGGTCATCCCAGTTGATTGAGGAGAAAAATACGTGGTTCTTTATTTCTAACTGAAAGCAAACAAAACACAAAACAACTATTAATCTACCACATATACAAAGACTGGCCGGTAAAGCATAGCTCCAATAGTGCAATAGCTAATCGTGGTCAGAATAGTCGGAAACACTTGTTTACAACTAAGAAAATCCACACGAACAACCCCTCAGGTCGGGACAACTGTGACAGCTTTGTTACATGAGCTGTGACTTACGCAAAAATACGATGGACAGCAGTGAATGTTTGGCTGAAGCGTTTGATTAATAGATTGGATACCAATGTTTTGCTAATTGAGACTGGTCTCTGATTGGTCCGCCCATCCAGGGTGGCTGGTCAAATGGCAAACGTGTCCAGACTATAATCTCAGCAAATACTAAGATGAGAGCAAAACTGGGGTGGAGCCAGGCTACATGAACATGCCAACGTCGGAAGCACGACTTCACAACTCAAGCCCTAGCGACCAGGAGCAGGTGAATGCACCATGAAGCCCTAGCAACAGTAGGTAGCAGAGGAGTCCCTCACGATGTCGGCGATGGCGCCCAGCCTGCGGCGCTGGTCCTTCTGCAGGAGCCCCAGCAGCAGGGAGCACAGCGCGTCCGACTTCCCGGCGGGGAGGGGCAGAGGGCGGTGCAGGATTCCCTCGTACATCTCCCCGACGTCGCGGCTGTAGAACGGCGGCTGGGGAGGAGGAAGAGATGAAAGAAGACGCAGGCTTATTTAAAAAATATAAACAATAACAGCACACCAAGTCAGGCGTTCACCTTTCACTAGTGAGATGTGGGACCGCTTTGCATTGTGGGAGAATTGCAGAACCTTGAATATTCACCACAGCGTGTTCAGGAAGCATGACTGCATGAATCCAGAACCCTTCTTTTTCCAAACCCAAACATCAACAACACTGACTGGTTGACACCAGAGCCGTGGAAATAACAGAGTTACACCAACGGAAGTTAGAAATTGTCAACGGTCACATCGATCATGGGGAGGCTATTCCTATGGCCCTAGCACTGACACTAGTTCCAGGAAAGTGTTTGGCGGG
>JAODOY010005481.1:0-10375 GCA_025399855.1 Forbesichthys papilliferus | reverse complement strand
TCTTTCACAGTTGATCTCATAGACACTAGGCCCCTAACCTAGCCTAAGCCATATATAAATAATTCTACCAATAGGATGTAATATATTGCTTCATTTCATATTGTGATATAAATAAATGTACGATCTCTGGATAGACAGAATTTCAGGATAGTGATTTATTAATCAAACTATATATTTATTACGTGCCTATTGTGGTTCAAACATTTAACCACCAGTGTGGTTACTCGTGTTTGGAACTTGGCAGATGTTAATTTTGGACCCTGTGCACAAGCCAACTAATGTGTGTGGGAGGGAATTCATTATCAATGATTTTTATGGTTATTGATTCATGTTTTTAGATGTTTTTTTTTTCTTTTTTTCTGTGCCATGATTCATGTTTGTTTCTGTAGGACCAAGCAAAAGATAAGAGCAAGAATGGAAACGAAAGTAATGCCAGTGAATTGTTTGCAGCGCTGGTAAAAGGAAAGATGAATGTATGCATTATCATTTTCTTTGTTTATGAAGTTTGGAAAGATACTACAGTATTTCAAACACACACCTTGTTGTGTGTAGTACACATCATGTGGGTGTAAGCTGTATAATGTTTAGCACCTTATATCTTCCACAAAGCGCTAGTCATTTGGGTCATTTTGACCCTAATATTCACAAGGGTAATTAACACATTTTTAATTTTGAACCCCTGCACATGTACATGTCCTGAAACATATTCTAGATGAATGAGAGGGACCATGTTGGCCTGAAGGGAAACAGTAAAAGGCAAGAATAAAGGAGTTCTGCGTCTTGGAAACTTGACGATGTGTGCTAGTGCATATGTGATAATATGTATGGGAGGTACACATTTTTTTTAATTTTTGGCAGCAACGTTTCATCCATTTAATCTAAGTGCACGGGCCCATCTGATGACAGCATGAACAAAGCATAACATTCAGTTCAAAAGAAATAATGATCTATTGTAATAAATGTTAAAAATATAACATAAAAAATTCTTACCACATGCTTCCCAAATATGCATTTCTCAATGACAAACACTGTAAACACTGTACTGTAAACCAATGTGGAAACAGAGATCAATGGAAAAGCATAATAATATAAAGTGAAATGGTTTCACCCAATGCACCTGTATACATTTTAGTAAAAAGACAAGGAACCTACATGCAAACATTTTTCCTTTTACATTTGCTTTTTACATTAAAGTAAACTTTAACTCTCAATTTATAAAATGTCTATAAATATTTTTTACAGAGATAATGCAATGTGTATGTAATATAGGTTTTCTGTGTACAATCAAAACATGAAATGTATAAATGTACAGTACATACAATACTGTTTTAGGCAGGTGTGAAAAAAATATACTGTAAAAATACTACAATAATGATTGTCTGCAGGCAATAATGATGGCCTCCCCCCCCCATCTCCTAGTGAGTCAGAACATGAGGACTGATGATGGTGACGAACTTCAGTGTCGATCCTCTACTGTGTCAGAGCTGCTCGGCAAGATTGACGTTCTGAAATACAAGAACAAGACCTTGAAGAGAGAGAACTTTAAGCTGAGGGAGTGCATTACTGCAGGTTTTCCAATAGATATAGGCAACAATACAAAAGTGTGACGGACTCGAATCACAATTATTTACAGATCATTCATTTGATTGTAGTGACAGAACACATGTCTCTAAAATAAATAGGACTAACTAGGGAGGCCCCCTGGCAGCCGATGCCCCCGGTCAATTGGCCACCGAGACCACGGCTGTGTTGGTAAACTCCATACTACACAAGCACCCTATCTTCCAGCGCACTAGGACGCAAGTAAAAAGTACGGTTATTTTCAGAAATACTACGGCGTCAGAGCGCCGCGACACTTTGCGTTTAAGCACCGAGTTGATGACGACATATACTAGCGTTACCATGAGTAACGTGCTGTTAACTGCCAGCAGATTACATGCCCCTAATAAAATCAATTAAGTCGAAGACAAGGTATAACTACACCAACTAATACACTAATACAGTATAAAATACCATATGTATTATATCTAAAAATGTGCTGTTAGCTGTACTGTAATAAGCCTTAACAGTAAGAAGAGCTTTCTCAAACGAGGTAATTAGCTGGATAACGTTAATGTACATAGTCAAATGCTCTATTTACATAGACAAACTATAACCAGTGGCTGTTGTAAAATAAAAAAAATGATTTAAAATATACTCTTTTAAATAAAGAACAAATACTTACATCCACTCCATTGCCGCTAGATCTGCTTTCTAAAAGAATTAAAAAAATAGTTTAAAACAGTCGCATTGCATTGTGGGTTGTTTGGGCCAGCGCAGTGTCCATCAATCAAACCAGAGTGTCGAGACCGAGACAAGACCGAGACTTAGAGAAGTTGAGACAGAGTCAATTAAGACCAAGACTAGACTAGTGTGAGGGTAGCCTACAGATGAACGTACGTATTGGAAAGTATTAATAACCAAATTCACAGGCGAGTGGTTAAAAAAAAAAAGTTTTTGATACGGGATCATTTATTAAATGCTCAGCTCTACTTCATTCACAATTTTGAAGCGGGACGATTTGCACTGGGCGGCAATTATATTCCTGAAGTTGTGGTCTTAATAAGTCTTGAAGTAAAATCCGAGACAGAGATGAGGCCAAGACCACCAAAAATAGGTCTCAGTACTACAACACTGGTTAGCCAATACACTGTCAGATTCACCAAATATCTTTTCGCATTTTGCTATCTTACTGTTCTGTGCTGAAAAAGTATCTGGTTCTTCTACACAGGCTGTGGCCAGATAACCAGCTTAACCAGCTAACCAGCTTAACCAGCTAACCAGATAACCAGCTTAATTGTTGTTCCTATAGGAACATTACTCACAATAACATAGCTGATTCCATCACTCCATAACGCTAGTCAATGCGTGATGCGCGCTGCGCAGGGATTGTTTTGGTTTGTATTGGCAAACATTGGAAATCAACAAGCGTTCCCAAGAATGCCTACCCTGCCTTTTAAATCATACTTCTTTTAAACTGTAGACACCCTGTTTTTTGTTTGTGGATATTCACCAAAATTTGGTTGACAACACTTGCATATTATTTTTTCCAGATCTTTCTGCTCTTGCAGCAGACATGAAAATGACATTTATGGAAATCAAGAAAAGATCAAAAGAAGGGCAATTTTTCAAGTCACATGTTAAAGTACACGAGACGCCAACAAAGGTCATCAAAATGACCCCAACAGCTGCACCACCAACACGACCTTCAGTAGTCATTTGTGCAACACAACCTGAAGCAAATGCAATGCATATAGATGCACCATTGGCACAGAGACCCCAGCTGGAAGCAGGAGCGGACCTGGTAACCGAGGAAGGCAACACTGATGCTGGCTATTAAAAAGTGGTAAGAACTAACGTTAGTCCTGCAGCTAACCCTAGTCCTATTGTTGATGGCAGTTTCCTTAACCTAGAACTCTGGTGTTTTTTTTACATAAAAAACCTCAACATATACTACACTGCTGTTAACCCTCTTGCTTACTTATTGTTCAAAAGGACCCAGTGCCCTAACGTTTTGTGCCAGCCGAGGGCGCCAACCACAACATGGACATATGTGCTGCGGTTGGCGCCCTCTGCTGGTAGTGTGCTTGAAACCCAAGTACCGCGGGAAGGTTAAGGTTTCTTCTCACAGTGGGGACTTGTCATATTTGACAATGTTTTTTATGTGAGTTGGTTTATAACTGAGACCAACCCTTTAGATGAGCTCCGCCCCTATGTCTATTTGCTCTGAACGTTCATTTGACAGTTTTTCTTGCGGTTAATGAAAACAGAATATAGTGTCCCCTAACTGTTAAACTGTTAACTGTTTGGGTTGTTAACAGCCCTTGTTCCATTACTTCTTTCTGTCGACAACTATATGTAAGCGTTTATGTAGATCCACTAAACCGGTAGGCTATATGCCATTGTCTCATCATGTTGCCTCGAAATAGCGCTTATGCCCCAGATTCAGATCCTCACTATTTCTGAAACTCACCACACACTTGACCACTTAAATAATTAAATTAAATAAATAAAGAATGGCGATAATATTACCACCTACTGCGGTATTGAGCCAACCTATTTCACCGCATAGGAAATTCCTTCACCGTGACAGTCCTAAGTCAAATAAGTACATACTTATTAGATTAATATTTTCTATGGATTTTTTGAGATGGTGGTACCTTGATGTTTATTTTAATTTTTTATCAGAGGTGGTACTTGGTCTTAAAAGATTGAGAACCCCGCCCCAAGTAATTAAATGCATTATGGAAATATAACATGGATGCATACACATTCCAACATTTACTTGTATACCAACTTGATTAGAGTATATACACAATTTAGAAAAGCCTGTCTTTCAGGATTAAAATTGTGCACATCTTTATCCTTTGCCAATGTTGGAAGGTTTTGTTGTGTGGTCCTCAGGTTGCATTTTAGTCAAAATTGTGATCCCTATGTCACAATTCAGTTGAAAACCCCTGTTTTAAATACTTTCTTTCAGACACTTAAAGACTTACTTAAGACATCGGTAATGGACCTTAGGGTGAGGAAGTATGTGTGGGATATACTTAAAGGATGCCAGAGTATTTCCAGATTCGTCGGGGATCTGACTGAGGCTGTGTTTGGGAGGGAATACTGCAGATCTCATTCATTGAGCGGAAAGCGTTCCTCCCAGATAAATGACCCGACCAGTAAAGCCAACGACAGATAAAATCTACATCAAAGCAATTACTGGTAAGTACAATGTACAGTACCTTACCTATGTATGTTTTTAAATAGTATGTAGAGAATGTAAAGACTGCTTTAGCATTTTTCAGAGATTACTGAGATTTTATTTTGCATTTTCAGAGGTTGCTGAGATGTACTTCCCCGGGAAGAGAGTTATGAAAACATTCTTTTCTAATGAATTTAATAATGTAGACAAGCCAGAAAGAAACAGGAACATGGATGATCCAAAATGAATCAGAACTATAGGAATACATTTTAAAGGGGTTTATTTTGGAGAATTATTTTTTAATAAAAAAGTTTTATCAAATTTATTACATTTTTATTACCACAGCTCATATAGGGTTTGTTTTTAAGGAATCCAGTCCATAGCAAATAGATCTAGAAACTTAAGTTACATGGATATTGAGTTGACCACAATATTTACCAATATGACCATAAAGTTCACATTTACTGTGAACTTCATGGTCATATTGGTCATATTGTACTGTGAACTTTATGGTTGTACTGTTAACTGTAAAGTTAACAGTACAACCATTAACTGTAAACTTCAGTCAGATAGGTTTACAGTTTACTGTCAAAGTTTACCAGTTTACAGTAGAACCTTAAACATTCCTCCAATTCACTGTAAACATTCATGGTCAAACTGTGAAATAATTAATTCTAAAACTGTGAAACTTCATAGTAAAACTGTCACGACGATGTAGGAATACACTCGCTGGACGAGTTCAAAAGAATAATCATTTAATGAAAAACAAACTGCTGACAACACACTCTCGTGTCTAGATTCAAACAGGACACCTATATCAGTCCAACGGGTTCTTGCCGCCGGCAGGTACGTTCAACTCAAGACAACAAGGTAATAAACACAGGAGTATAAATAGGGGTTACTAAACAGCACCAGGTGAGTTGTATCAAAGTAATTAGGGCTGATGTCTGTTGCTGCCGGCTGCTGGCGAAGCTGGGGATGACAAAAACTCAACCAAATTCACAATTCTACTATGAAATTTCACAGTGCATTTTTTCCTGGTACCTGCCGTACGTCTTTGCTTTCCGTTGCTACTAATTGACCGCTTGTGCATATGTTCTGGGGTTGTAGCCGGCTAAATTCACGTCTCCGCATTTCAGTTGCCCCAGAAGGCACCTGTTGAGTTCGAACATCTAGGCTAATACAAACGCCACGACTCTTGCCTCCCGTAGGAATACATACGCATAGCAGGATTATAACCTATACTGTTTTATATAGGCATATAAAATTGCCCCTCGCATATTATTACCGCCCCCTCAGCCACTTCATCCTGGCGATGTGACTGCGTCCGCGCCATCTAGAAAAGCTCGCTGAAATGGATCATGCAAACGCACTGCAAAACGGAATGTTAGCCCACCAGGTGGGACGCATTTCCACAGCTATGCCAGCTTGTCTTCAATCAATACTGAACACGGGCGGGGCATAACGCACGCGGAGTCTGCACTGCAGTCCCACTACACGCACATAAGCACTGCTACAAGCGCAGCTTATTCAAATCTTTAAAACATATCAAAACTAATAATCCCCCCCACAGATCTACAAATGTATTCGTGTCCATTGAATAGCAGCTCAAAGACGCTAACGACGGGCGGTCCATCACAGTCCTGCCCCAGTCCTACACGAGGCGCGTGTTTACGCAATACACTGGAACTTAACACTTCGCTCGGACATTAACCGAAGGTGGCGGAGCTCGCCGAACCAGGTTTTACAAAAAGAGAAACATAAACACGGCTTAGTTACGAGTACAGGCCTATGTCCTATTTAACTAGACCCCCATAAAACAGCAACAACAAGACAACGTAAAGTCATTATTAGTCACCCCCTTGTTCTGTGGCCTGTGGCGCGTAAGACCAGGTAGGCTCCGCACGCAGGTAAGCGTGACACTCACCGGGGTTATGCTCACAGTGTCCGGGCAGGAACAGGCGATGTCAGCGTGCCGAAAGGCTGTCCAGCGTCTATCCAGCCGAGCAACCATAGTCCTTCTGCTAACTATACTTTCACTTTTGTAGCACATCGCCTTGTCCCTCCTTCCTCATGCTCGTGCCATGGCCTGGGAGGGCATGTACACGCCGTGCAGACACACATGACATCTTACCCGGAAAACCCCACAACTCCCACTGAAAAGGGAGCCCGCGGGCCGGCTGACGGCGTGTTGGGCGGTTAACAGGTTGTCGGGGAGGTGCACGATCAGGCAGAGAAGGCACACGGTACATTAATAACATGTATAACAATAACTATGTGTTATCTCAGGGCAATCCTCCAATACATTGAGCAATTAACATGGTGTAGGCCGTTGTGTTCTTACATGGATCAAGGAGACAGTCGTGGGACATCTAGCCTATTTTATGTAGAAAACTCAAATCAATTCGCTAAGTGGAATACATGTTCCTGACAATTCCTCAGTCTTATGTTATCACGCTGCGTATCGTTATTGCTATTAAGCTTTAACATAGGATATGTATCGTGATAAAATAACAATGAGGATGAATAGACTTACTATGATTTTATTATACTTTTATATTAGAACAGTGTGCTGGCTAGCTTCTATGTATATATGGTCCAGACGAAAAAGAGTCGCTGAAGGTGCGAACATGTTTAATTTGCACTTCACCAATTTAAGTTTAAGTGCTAAACATAACAGTAGCACACAGTGACATTAAAATAACTCATTAGCACCAGGACGTTTTCAAACAAATTAAATATACTCAATTATACACAAATCAATACAAGTTAACTACATCATTGTGACTAATAAATGCAGTTAAAACTTTAAAAGCATAAAACTCAATATAGTGACAATTTACACTGAGCTTTAGTGATGAACTTGGTAGGCTATTTAGGTACAGTAGCCTCTACAATATTTTTAGGTGGGGAAGCATGACGTAATACCTTCAGTGGAAGTCAACCTCTCTTTGAAGCCCTTTTCTTCCTCCAGCTCCCGGGTCAAAATGTTGCAATTTCTAGGGCCAGCTCCCAATGGCGTGGATCTCTCGGTCAGCCCGCGGTGTCTTCACCTTATGACACTGTATCTATTTTTGCCGCTATAGGACCGATGTGCCAATTTGGACCCTGCTCGCAGCGCCAGATGTAAGGTTTTCCCCCCATTAAACCCCCCTCCTTGGCAGAAGCTTACAGACAGGCCAAACATCTAGACAACTATAAAACATTAAGCTGTCTGTACAGGTAGTACATCAGTAAAAACATAATACACTATAGGGGTACAAAACAGTGGCACAGGTCCCCTTAAAGGAAATAAACCAAAACCAATTAGCAACAAAACATCCCAAAAAACAAACTTTGAATTGCTTAATGTGCACATACCAGCCTATTCTCCATCAGAAACAATCACCACAATATAATCTAAAAACAGTTAGTTACAAATAAGATGACAAAAGATATGGGCATATCCAGTTCCAACAGTTATTTTACCAGCAAAATACTTCCCCAGGGCATCTCCTGCAAGAACCTGCTCATCTCCTGACACAACTGCCACACGTGCAGGAGAGCATAATCAACATTACCTGCGGCCCATCAGGGATATATCTGTTTTCTTGTTCGTCTTGTCAGTGTCCGTGATTGTCGTGTTCTTGCCTGTCTGTCGCCTGCGACGGCGTTCCCACAATACCAGATTAAACTTTGCGAGCACTACTGCTCTTTATTAGCCTTAGCTTTATTGGTGTATATAGTGTGTGTTTATACATGGGGGTTTATTGGTGTATATAGTGTGTGTGTGCTTACACATGGGGTTTATTGGTGTATATAGTGTGTGTGTTTATACATGGGGGTTTATTGGTGTATATAGTGTGTGTGTTTATACATGGGGGTTTATTGGTGTATATAGTGTGTGTTTATACAAGGGGGTTTATTGGTGTATATAGTGTGTGTGTGTGTATTTATACATGGCGGTTAGTTGCTGGCTGGGTTATGTAGCCTAACAGTTGATGTCAAGTAATTCATATTTCCTTAAAAAGGAACTAGCAAATGAAAGTAACTATATATAGAAATGCTCTAACCTAAAAGGGATATGAACTAGAAAGGCTCTAAACAGAAATGGACTATGCTCCAGCTCTGAGCCTGACTCCACCTTTAAAGTGTAGCTGCACCCCAGCTCTGAGCCAGACTCCACCTTTAAAGTGTAACTGCACCCCAGCTCTGAGCCTGACTCCACCTTTAAAGTGTAACTGCACCCCAGCTCTGAGCCTGACTCCACCTTTAAAGTGTAGCTGCACCCCAGCTCTGAGCCAGACTCCACCTTTAAAGTGTAGCTGCACCCCAGCTCTGAGCCTGACTCCACCTTTAAAGTGTAACTAAACACTCCAAACTAACCTAGAGAATAACCATGAGGTGTCTCTAGGTGCACATTCTGGATATAAATGTAATGCATGTTGCATGCTAACTGAACCAACAAGAAACACAACAACCAACAGCGTGTGTGAGAGTGTGCTGCAAACACATCCCTGGTGTTCCAGCTCTGCCTTTTCTGGCTTCTGCACAGCTCCGTTATAGGAAACACACTGTTGCTACCTGGGAAAGGCCCAGATCCGCCTCATTAGGCTGGTCAGGGCCTATTCACCATGTGATGAAAATCACAGGCCCTGTTAGGTAGTCAGCTATTGCAAGCTAAATGCAAGCTAGTACACATGATGTCACATATCTCACAATGGCAGGGTGCTGTGTTCCTGACATAACTGGGAAATAGTGCATATGTGTGTGTATATATATATATATATATATATATATATATATATAGTCATATGTGACACATACGTGACAGTCACGGGACCTCCGGGCTGGGTAAGCCCCACGATGTTTGACGATCCCAAAAATGCCTCTGGTGGTCAGTAACTCTTCATGTTGTCAGCCTGTCAAGTACAGTGTTCTGACAGACAGCTGCCCAGCCCAGAGCACAAGGACCCGTGTGTGCCCCCCCACTGTACTAGGAGTCAATGGCTGAAGGGCTACAATATAGTGCAGTGTGCCTGGCAGCCCCCCTCCCTCAGCCCAGCACAAAGCATGTTTAGTTGAGGCTGAATGTCAGCTGCAGTCCACTATAATGAGCCCTCGACACGAACAGTCTGTGTTTCACATGGGACATTAAATGTGGGCGGCGATAAGAGGGAGGGGTAGAGAACAGAGTGAGCCTATAACAGCTGTAGGAAAGGGGTAGAGAACAGTGTGAGACTATAACAGCTGTAGGGAGGGGTAGAGGACAGTGTGAGAATATAACAGCTGTAGGGGAGGGGTAGAGAAGAGTGTGAGCCTATAACTTTTCTGAATGAGACAGTTACTTCTCCATGGAGAATTGGAGTTACAACACCTGTGCTGCGCTCATATTTGTATTTAGTTGATTAGTACATTTATATTTGAGGGCACATGTAGATTCCAATCAACCAAACACTGTCAAGGGCTCACAGTTATTTATGTGTTTATTTATGTTATTTATCCATTCACTGAAACTCACTCATGGGTACAAGAGTACCTGTTCCCTTAGAAATACCTTGTTTGTCAATGAACCTTACGTACAGAATTAAACATCACGTACAATCAAGTCCATAGTATTAAACAGCAGTGGGTACAGTATATATATATATATATACACACACA
>JAODOY010005480.1:0-10376 GCA_025399855.1 Forbesichthys papilliferus | reverse complement strand
TTGGCGACGCTAAAGGGGGTTGGCAAGCCACCCGAGGCTCTGTTGTTGAGCCACATTTAGCTTAGTTCGTTCTACTGATGCTCCCTATCTCTTCTCTGCCAGAACACTCCCCCCCCCCCCCTCCCCCGCCCAGCCTGAAGGGTTTGGTCCAGAGCCCTGGGCTCTTTGTTCTGGGAACACACTGTCTTGCTTGTGACGCACTTTGTGTCTATCTTCCTCCCAATACACAGCATGTGACGCAATGTTGCAGTTTTATTAACGGACATTTCTTTTGTTACTAAAACATTATAATATAATAATGCACTTAATTCTGGGTGCAGGTGTGTGCGCATTGTTTCAGCTAACCACTGTGCATATTAGCAAGCGCGTGTGCTAATGGGCTACGTGTGCCGCTGGTAACCGTGGTAACCCCCTCCCCAGAAGCCGGTGCGCTACAGGCGGGCCATCAGCGCGGACAGCAGGGAGTACTACATGCGGCTGCTCTCGGGGAACCCGGGCATGTACCAGCACTCTGTGGAGCACCGCAGTGAGGGGGAGGCGGCCCTCGCCGAGCCTGAGCAGGGAGAGGACACCATCGCCAGGGTCAAAGGTCTCACGCACACACACACACACACCATCGCCAGGGTCAAAGGTCTCACGCATACATACACACACACACACCATCGCCAGGGTCAAAGGTCTCACGCACACACACACACACACCATCGCCAGGTCATGTATCACATGTACTCTAACCCCCCCACCCCCCCTCCTTCAGGTCTGGTGAAGGCCCCCCTGAAGAGGTCCCGCTCCACGGCGGAGGGGGCAGACGAGGAGAGCCAGGAACAGCAGAGCCAGGATCAGTTCCTCGAGTCAGGAGGTCCTGAGGAGGAGCAGAGGACGGACAACACCTCCCTGCTGCGCCTCCTGGAGGAGGGGGAGAAGGTCTCACACACACACACACACACACACACACACACACGTACACACAATGCCTTGCAATATTAAACAGAGGTAATATAACCTTCAGAAATCACAACTACATGTACTTACATGTATAAATACATGTAACTACATGTATAAATACATGCGCACCACACTGTGCACAGCCCAGAGTGATTGACAGCTGTCCTTCACCGTCCAGATCCAGCACATGTACCGGTGTGCCCGGGTTCAAGGCCTGGACACCAGCGAGGGCCTGCTGCTGTTCGGCAAGGAGCACTTCTACGTCATCGACGGCTACACCATGACAGTCTCCCGGGAGATCAGGGACATCGACACGCTGCCCGCCAAGTACGTCACTCCTCCTCTCCGCTCCTGTCTCCTGCTGTTCCTCCTCCCACACTGCAGGGGGCACCATATGGCACTACCCCCACATAGCGTAGCAGTTTAGCAGCGCCGCTAGTTGTGTGTGTGTGTGTGTGTGTTATGGAACGTGACACACACACACACACACACTCCCTGAAAACAGCAAATAATATGAAATAAGTTACAATAATATTTAAATTATAATAAATAAGTTATTGACACTAATGTTGCGATCACATGGAACAACGCAAACGGCAAACCAGATTTCACGTTAGCGGACGAGAGCAGGACGGCAAAACTAGTAGTGGCCCGCAAAAAAAATGCCTACATCGGCAAACGGCGTGCCGTCCAAAGTTTAGATAATTGAACCTTTGTGGTCTTCCGACGGCATTTACAGACGTATATTTGTAGCTCCCTCATTCATTCTTATGGTGCAGCAGCACTAGAATACTACATAACACATAAAACCCCCTTTCTCTCTCTCAAACCCCCCATGTCTCTCTTTCTCCCTCTTACTCTCCCCCCTGTACTATGTGGTTACTTGTCTAACCACGTGTGTGTGTGTGTGTGTGTGTGTGTGCACGTGCGTGCGTGCGTGCGTGTGTGTGCGTGTGTGCGTGTGCGTGTGTGTGTGCGTGCAGCCTGCATGAGGCCATCATCCCCAGGGGGGCCAGGCAGGGTCAGTCTCAGCTCAAGAGGACCTGCAGCATCTTTGCCTACGAGGACATCAAGGAGGTGCACAAGAGACGCTACCTGCTGCAGGTTAGCCGCACGTGCACACACACACACATGCACACACATAGCACTAAAGCACACACACACACACATGCACACACATGCACACACAGCACTAAATCACACACACACACATGCACACACATAGCACTAAAGCACACACACACACACACACACATGCACACACATAGCACTAAATCACACACATAGCACTAAAGCACACATGCACACACACACATGCACACACATAGTACTAAAGCACACACACACATGCACACACACACACACACATAGCACTAAAGCACACACACACACACATAGCACTAAAGCACGCACACACACACAAACACACACACACAGCACTAAAGCATGCACACACACACACACACAGCACTAAAGCACGCACACACACATGCACACACATGCACACAAGCACACACACACACACACACACACACACACAGCACTAAAGCACACACACACACACACACATGCACACACATAGCACTAAAGCACACACACATACACACACACACACATGCATATTATGCAAACAGATTTGTTGTTGGTAGATGTTGGCGCTCAATGCTTGAATGTGGAGTCCCTACTGACATCTCTGGCACTAATTAGAGTGGACAACCCTGCAGACGTGTTATGTGTAGGTAGTTTACCACGACAGATATACAGTAGCTAGTCTCTATATTTAATAGAATGGAAAGGTCGCCTGTGCCCGAAAGTGATAAGGCCTAGATAAAAAAATGTATTTTCTTTAAAATGATCCTTAATTTATAGTATTTTTCCATCTCTGTGCCCTAGATTATAATTAATCAATTAATTTTTACCAATGCAAAATGTGCACTTTTTCATACGGTGGTCACTTTAAGTATTACACCGGCACACAGGTAAACATAAGATCAGTAACGTAACCCACTATAATTAGACACAGACAGGGCAGTTTACACTAAAGGTCCTGGCATACTACCACATGCGAGGCCTCGTGCAACGTGGACGAGCGCTCGGCCTGTTCCAGGCATACTTTACTCACACGGACGCTAGGGCTATTTCTGTATACAAAAAAAACTTGCTTTGCAATTATTAATATGTATAAATATGATTTTAATGTGCGCACATTGTTTCCTGTGAACAATATTGGTGTAGCTAAGGTTTTCGCTGGAATTGTGTGAGCTCAGTAGGACATCCATTGCCGTCTGTAGTGGGCTTCAGCCTGTCGCCCATGAGAAGTCAACGTGCACATGTTTACATATTTACATCACACACACAGTCTGCGGATCTCCGCGTTCAACGGATGCAGAAAGTATGATGGGCCAATATACACACACACACACACACACTGACGCTAACACACGCACGCACAGTATAATCGGATATATGATTAGTGACCATATGCACCTCAGTCATATATGTGTGTGTGTGTGTGTGTGTGTGTGCGTGCGTGCACGTGCACGTGGCTCCCCTCCAGCCCATGGCAGTGGAGGTGTTCTCAGCCGACGGTCGCAATTACCTGCTGGCTTTCCAGAAAGGAGTCCGTAACAAGGTCTACCAGAGGTACGTTGATATGGTCTACCATAGGCTGATATGGTCTAGTTATGTTAGACCTACCAGAGGCTGGCCTGTGATTAGTAGTATGCATAAAATGTTCCCCAGTTTAACTGTATACTGGTGTTTATGTAATGAGGTAATGGTATACATGTGTGCTTGTGTTTAAGTAACAAGCTAATTGTTAATTGTTGCATTACATTTTCCACTGCAGATTCTTGGCGGTGGTTCCATCACTAGCGGACAGCTCCGAATCGGTCTCGGGCCAGAGACCTAACACCAGCGTGGAGCAGGGGTACGGCACGCACACTGAGCCGCTGGTCTGTTAGCACGGCCAGCTGTTTGTATGTTGTTAGTGCTATCAGCTGTGTTAGCATGTCTAATAGTCGCTTGTCTGTTAGCATCGCCAGCCATGTTAGCATGTTTAGCATCGCCAGCTGTGACTATTTAGCACTGCTAGCTGTGTTAGAACGTGTCTGTTTAGCATTGCTAGCTGTGTTAGCATGTGCATGTTAGCTGCTGGTCTCACATTTTTTTAACATTCTTTGTGAGATTTAACGTTGACAAAGCGTCGTTAGCTCACAGTGACTCTGGTGAGTCATGGTCGTGAGACTCAGAGAAGAGGTACATGTGTACAATGTAGGTTATGTGACTGATAGACACTGGTCTTAATGCTGTAATACCCCTCCCTCTCTCTCTCTCTCTCTCTCTCTCTCTCTCTCTCTCTCTCTCTCGTCAGGTCTGGTCTCCTGAGCACCTTGGTGGGAGAGCGGTCTGTCACTCAGAGATGGGAGGTAGGCTGTAATAACTAGTTTACTGTTCTAGTGCATTGTTCGTTATGCCCACTGTTAGTTAGGTGATAAGTCAGTTAGGTAAGAGCACCTTGATTAAGTATTCACATTACCGCGAATAAATTAAGTTTTCATATCCATCATTATAAAGTGTTCTCTATAATTGCCTTATATTATACTGTATCTTACATACACAGCTGGGTAGATTAGGAAGCCCGCTAGGAATCATTTTGCTAGGACATACGGCATATAGAATTTTATGTTAAACTGACTACTGTAAAACTGCAAATAATTGCCCGGGCTTTTATTTGCTTCAACCAATAAATTCAACGCCTTTATTTGGTACAAGGGTTTAATTAATTTCAAACAAAACCCTTGCTAAGACAATATGGGAAATATGATCAAATTGATTATTTCAACCAGTATGAATATTATTTATCTGTTGTAAAATTGAATTGAAAAAATATGGGAATGGGTCTGGGACTTTTTTTAAATATATATATATATAAAAACCAATAAGTAAAAAAAAATATTGAGATTTAACTTTTTTTTCACAGTAAAAAATAAAAAAAATAACAGGTGGAAAAAAGAATAAAAAATTGTGATAAAAATAATTTTTTTTACATTGCCAAAAATATAATTGCGAATTTCTTTTTTAAGAAGTAAAAACAAAAAAACAGGTGAGGAAAAAATATATTTTTTTTTAATCCTTGACTTATTTTTCTCCCCAATGCTCCAATTCAGGTCACTAATTAACAAGCGATTTTTAGTTTAAATGTAAGCAAAACTTGAATCTTAGACTAGTCTAAGATAGCTAAACACTGATCACAATCAGGTTTAACACTGTCGGCGTGTGTCCAGGTTGCAGGTGTCTCCTTACCTGCACTCATCGATTGGATGTTTGTCTTTCCCTCTTCACTCTCTCTTCAATTAAAACATACTAATCTATAAACTGCTTGATCATCAGAAGATGAAGTTACAGGAGCCTACGGTACAATGGCAGAGTGCCAAAACCGCTGTTATTCACAGGCAGTGGGACAGGGAGACTTTATATGAATATTGTATGCTGCATTGGCTGCCTTGTTGAAAAGCATTAGCTAATTATAGCTTACCGTACTTCCATAACTAGTTTAGTTTCTAGCAAAATGCTATTCAGCCTATCTTAAACAACGGTGAACGATATTAAATGTACCGTAGTTGTACTGTATGGTTAAATCGAAAGCAGACAGGTTGGGAATCCAGATTGGCTTGATTACCAACCGGTAGCTGTCCAACACACGGGGGTATCTGCTCTCTCATCTGCACATTTCAACCTCCAGGCGCCTGCGAGCCTAGCTAGTGTCTGCTGAGAGTTGTCCCCGCTCCCACGCCACTAGGAACGCACGGAATCAGCCGCTTCCAACTCCACTTGCATTGTCAACAGCATGTTTCGCGGGTTTCTGGTGCAGGGAGAGACTGGCTGAGCCACTACTACTGGAATAAACTGGAATAATACTTTTAATACGTGTCTGGTGCCGACTAGCGATGGTAGCAGCGGTTAATCGTTTAACCAACTAAACGTGCACATCCCTAATTGAGACCTCCGCAGGCCAGTAAAGAGTTTATTTTAAGTTTTACGGTATGCACAGGTTCTTATCGGTGCAAGATTACTGTGACTAGTAACATAAAAAGCTTCTAATAAAAATGTGAATTAGTCTGAACGTCCTATTTCTCTCTCTCTCTCCCCCCCCCTCCCTCCTCCCCCAGCGAGGAGAGATCAGTAACTTCCAGTACCTGATGCACCTTAACACGCTAGCGGGACGCTCCTACAACGACCTCATGCAATATCCCGTGTTCCCCTGGATTCTGGCTGACTACGACTCAGAGGTAACAACGCATGGCTCCCGTTGCTATGGGTACGGAGAAACAAGGGTACACTGTAAACGCAAGGCTCTCAGTTCTGCTATTTCGGTGGCCTGCTCTTCCACGCATGACACGCTACTACCCTTTTATAAATGCATATACTGCAAATGCTGTTGCTGATGTCAGCAAACATGTCTAAAACCACCACTAAAACCAGTCACACGGATTCTGTCACACACACAGTTAAACACGGGGCAAAGACATGGCTTCTCTCTCTCACACACACACACAAACATTATATAAACGCTTGTTTAATGTGTCTTGGCCGTGTGAGACTTTGTTTAAACACGTGTTAAACATGTCTTGGCCGTGTGAGACTTTGTTTAAACACGTGTTAAACATGTCTTGGCCATGTAAGGCTGTGTTTAAACACGTGTTAAACGTATCTGGACCGTGTTAGACTTTGTTTAAACACGTTAAACATGTCTTGGCCGTGTGAGACTTTGTTTAAACACGTTAAACGTGTCTTGGCCGTGTGAGACTTTGTTTAAACACAATAAACATGTCTTGGCCGTGTTAGACTTTGTTTAAACACAATAAACATGTCTTGGCCGTGTGAGACTTTGTTTAAACACAATAAACGTGTCTTGGCCGTGTGAGACTTTGTTTAAGCACAATAAACGTGTCTTGGCCGTGTGAGCAGGAGCTGGACCTGAGCAACCCCAAGACTTTCCGTGACCTGGCCAAGCCCATGGGCGCGCAGACAGACGACAGGCTGACCCAGTACAAGAAGAGGTACAAAGACTGGGAGGACCCCAATGGTGAGACCCCTCCTCCTTTCCTACAGACTATCGCACGCCCCACCTCATCAATCACACTTATTGAGCCTCCATAGATAGATCTGCTCTTTGCATGTGTTTATACAACAGATCTCCGTAGGACCAATCCAATTAGCAGCTTATAGTAACAATAAAATGAGAAACAGGGTTTTATTACACAGATATGCTTTAGTGTGTGACTTCAGGCCTAAAGGCAGGTGTCTTGGAGCTGGAAAAACGTTTTAGAAGTTGAAGAAGCCATTATCTATTTGGTTAATGGGCTTCCAGATGTCAGCATTTCTGCCCCTGGGGGAGGAGTAGTGAGGAATGCATCTTGCACTTCCTTTCTTCTCCCCCCTCTAGAGCCACGCCCACATGTCTGTGGACCCGTTGGTACATCAGAAGGGAGCGACAGAAAGACAGAAACCTGGTTATTTGTCCTGACATGTTACTCCTCGGGGAGTTCTGCTGGAAGTAGCTTCAGTCTCAGCTGTCACTCTGTTTTAAATACCAATCGAGGCTTTCAGTGCCACATGCACACACGCACACAACATTACTGAACTGCCCCCTGCTGGCCAATACGTGGTACCTCTGTTGTGTTCCAGGCGAGACGCCGGCGTACCACTACGGCACACACTACTCCTCGGCCATGATCGTGGCGTCCTACCTGCTGCGCATGGAGCCCTTCACGCAGATCTTCCTGCGGCTACAGGTAGGGGGCGCCAGCCGTATGAGTGTTGGTTTGCATTAAAGGGCTGTGTGCAGCTTTAAACAGAAATGTTATGTGTTGTACACACAGTTAGCCTGAGGTTAGTCTGAGGTAGCCCGGTGTGACCAGACCCTGTTCACCTGGTGAACATGGTCCACAGTCGTTTCCTCCTTCTAGGCAGAGACCTCTGCTTCATGTTGAAACTATTGGACAGCGCTGAGCCAATCAGCGTTGCTACAGTTGTTTTGATGGCCTCAACTAGCTCTGCAACCATTTCGAAACAGGCTAGACTTTAACGGCATCTCACTACCCACCCTGATTAGACCTCCAGCAGGGTGGCTGTGAGAACGCTAATGTGAACTATAATTTAACCAGACTATAATCTCAGAAGATATATTGAGCTGACAGCAATATTCAGTCTTCTGTCCCCTAACAGATAAACAATAAAACACTCACTTAACATTAAGACAAAATTGTGTCAGTAGTCAACGAGTTGGGTACCCAACCCTAGCGATGTTAGGGTTGGGTACCCAACCCTAGCGATGTTAGGGTTAGAGTAATTATTTTCTCTTAGTATGCAACAGTAAAGATGTTTTATTGACACTGAAAATCATGTTTTAATGACCTCAGCATTTCACCTCCTGGTGTTTCTGAATGCAATAAAAACAACATGTATGTTACTGTGTAATAACGAGTGTTTTCTGTTACCAAGTACTTACTGTGCCTTTATTTTAGCCTAAAGCTAAACTGAAAATAAATATTGTTCATTAAGGATTGCTGAATGTATTTATTTTATATAATGTTAGGCCTTTTTAATTGCCTAAATATGAAATTGAAGAGAGTGCGGAATGTGGCCCACCTAAACTTTCTCCTATTAAAATCTGTCCCAATGGAATTTGTAATTGAATAGCCAAACTGTGGGGGGTCTTTTTGCTGCTCTCTCTGTCTTGGGATTTCCATGTATGTACATGGAGGGGCAGGGAGCTCCCAGAACAGAGCCATACCTCCAAATAAAATATTTATTTGGACTACAGTGGTCCTGGATATTGCATTGTATTGGCTAGTCCACTTGTTTTATTTACCTGTAGAAATTAGTTTTTCATTTTAATATATATAATTATTATTATTATTATTATAATTATACAGTATATATTCAATAGGATGTGTTTTTGCAAGGAGAGATTAGCATTTTTGTCTAGCCTAGCAATTAAATTCACTTTGAATAAAATGTGAATTGTGCGCGTGTGTGTGTGTGTGTGTGCGTGCAGGGAGGCCATTTTGACTTGGCCGACAGGATGTTCCACAGTGTGCGAGAGGCTTGGAACTCAGCCTCCAAACACAACATGGCCGATGTCAAGGAGCTCATCCCAGAGTTCTTCTACCTACCTGAATTCCTGCTCAACTCCAACAACTTTGACCTGGGTGTGTATGAAGATGAGCCTTTTACCTTACCTTATTATATCTTATCTACTTTCCTTAGCCTGGCTTACTATACATTATCTCTTACCTTAGCATTCGATAACACACATTTTACCTTACTGTATCTTAAATTACCTAACCTTATCTTACTTTACTCTTACTTTACCTTACCTTAACTTAGTGTCCCTTACCTTAACTTACTGTGCCTTAGCTTACCTTTATCTCAAAATACATCTCGGTCTGACCTCTGACTTCTGTGGTCCATCAGGCGCCAAGCAGAACGGCACCAAGCTGGGCGACGTCCTCCTGCCCCCCTGGGCCAAGGGAGACCCTCGCGAGTTCATCAGGGTCCACAGAGAGGCATGTGTTGTTGGGTTGCTATCGGTTACCCGCTCCTCCCACATCCCACACACCTTAGGTTCCTTCTGTCTGAGGAACATGTCAAACGTTGTCAGCAGTGGTGGCGCTGTTGCATTGTGGGAGCTGACCGCCAACTGTGCCCCCCCCCCCCCCCTCCCCCCCCAGGCGCTGGAGTGCGAGTTCGTGTCGGCCCACCTGCACGAGTGGATCGACCTGGTGTTCGGCTACAAGCAGCAGGGCCCCCCCGCGGTGGAGGCGGTCAACGTCTTCCACCACCTGTTCTACGAGGGCCAGGTGGACATCTACAACATCAACGACCCCCTGAAGGAGACCGCCACCATTGGCTTCATCAACAACTTTGGACAGATCCCCAAACAGGTCCGCCTACAGTGCAATGCTAGCGCTGATGCTAATGCTAGTTCTAATACTAACGCAAATAACCCTTATGCTAATGGGCTAGCACTAACACTAGTGCTGACACTGATGCTAATGCTAGTACTAACGCTAGCGTTAACATCCATTAATACTAACTAGTACTAACATTAATGTTAGCGCTAACTCTAGTGCTAACTCTAGTGCTAACACTAACGCCAATACTAACACTAATGCTAACACTAGTGCTAACTCTAGTGCTAACATTAACGCAAATACTAACACTAGTGCTAACACTAGTGCTAACTCTAGTGCTAACTCTAGTGCTAACATTAACGCCAATACTAACACTAGTGCTAACACAAATACTAGTGCAAACAATAATGCTAACATTAATACTAACTAGTCAACATCAATCAATCAATCAATCAATCAATCTTTATTTATATAGCACTTTTCATACAAATTCATGTAACACAAAGTGCT
>JAODOY010005478.1:0-10378 GCA_025399855.1 Forbesichthys papilliferus | reverse complement strand
ACACCATCATGGTGATAAACACACTCCACCTGGTGGAGGAACACCTGTACTACAGGTACACTAGTCAGTAGCTAACAAGTCATACACCACCATGGTGATAAACACACTCCATCTGGTGGAGGAACACCTGTACTACAGGTACACTAGTCAGTAGCTAAAAGATCATAGGAGTTTCAGGAGCATATACTGTAGACATCTCATAAACGAGACATAATATAGGCCTATCCATCCTTTGCACCTCAAGGATAGAGACGGTGTTCTGACCATCTATGCCGGTACATTTCTCAACATATTATTTCAATCACAATATTTCATATTTGAATCAATGGAGCATTATCGATAAGGGATAGCCTACTTCGAAGAGACTTTTATTCCAGTATCTGTGCAAGCTTCTTAAAGCAGTTCAAATAATTGTTCAAATCCTTCCCCCTCATTTTCATCTCGTCCTTGTCCTGCGCACTCATTGGTTGTAGGTCGTTGCTGCTGTCATACCAGTTACAACACCGTTCACAGTACAGGGTTTTGAGTCCCCGACAGGTCCACATATTTAACCTGCTAAATATCCGGTCTCTCAGCTCCTGCTGTTAGCAGTTCACACTACACGTCACTCACGAGAGCGAGCTGTGATTCCCCTCCGAGTTGGGGAATTTGTCTGCAAGCAGGGATGGGCAATATATATGATACATGTATTTTCAATTGGTGGATTATTCGGTTGTTGGTGAACTACTACTCACTTCATAGGTGAGTAGAATGGTTGGCTACCGTTCACATTTGAATAAATGCCGGTCCAGTACCTCGAATTTTGTACTTTTCTCTCTGCAATAACATTACAGTAATTAAATTTTGCCTATTGGAAAAAACTGCCTGAGTGAGTCTTTACAAACAACGTGTTTTAGGAGATCTGCTTTAGCCTAGAGCCTAATTTAAGCATTATTGAACTCTGCCTCCCTCAGTTGTCCCAAACGCCCCCTACCTGTTGCTACATGAGCCTACGCCATGTATGAATTTCAAGTACGTTCTCCAAAGCAGAAATACGGTAGCTTACGTTAGCATGGCACACTTTTAATTGTGACATTATTGTATTTGTAGCCTACAGGGTTAAATGTGAAACGAGGATGTTGTAAATATTTCTGCTTTAAATAATATGCAGAGTTTGATCTTCAGGTTCTACAGGTTCAACACCGGAGACGTGTGTGCATATGACCAAATTCCTGCTCTCTCATCATGCCGCTGCAAGAGATTGATCCGCTTCTATAGCAGCCTGTTTACCTCACTGCTCCAGTCCTAACTAACTAACTAACTAACTAACTAACTAACTAACTAACTAACTAACTAACTAACTAACTAACTAGTGTTTTACACGAACACCTAACATGTCTGTCGAGAGCTGGAAGTGGTAATAAATGTAATGGAGGCCCTGTGCAGAAAATCTCATTGTAAATAGATGCTCAACGTGGTAAAATATGTAAAAAATTATGTAAAAATGTATGTAATAAATTACATTCTAAACTTACACAGCCAGCACTGGATACATTTATTCCTCCATGAACAGCGAAATTACTGTAAGAAGTTTGAATACTCATTGAGAAAAACCATCAAGCCATACGCTACACCATCATCTTTCTACATAAGTCTACTGCGGAAACCTGTTATAACCTGTCCAACCCACAGCTTATATGGACAGCCCAGCTCCTCCCTGTTATAACCTGTCCAACCCACAGCCTATAAGGACAGCCCAACTCCAGACCACACCACACTATCCCAGAAAAAATAGAGGTTCTGATTTAAGCGAGGACTTACAGTCTCTTGGGGAACATGTATCTTTATTGTGCCTGGCACCGACTTGTGGGACGTCAGCCAGCTAGCTGCAGCGTGACCTGCATTTACACCCCACACACAATGACACAGCTATAGAGTGGCATAACGCCTGGCACTACAGCTTTGGTAAGACACGCGTATGCGTGTATGTGTAAGTCGTCACATATTGTCCAGCCTGTATTGCAATATGTCCTGCTCATTGTATTTGGGTATACACAATTTGGGTTTTCACAAGCTTCACGCTTTTGTTATGAACAGCCTTATTCCAAAATTGATTAAAACAGTTTTTTCCCCTCAGAAATTTACACACAATACCCCATAATAACAAAGTGAATAAAGTGTGACATTTTTACAAATTCATAAAAATAAACATCACATAAGTATTCACAGCCTTTGCCATGACACTCAAAATGGAGCTCAGGCACATTATCAAAGACAGGATTGGCACAAATCTGTAGAAGGCTACAGAAAGATTTCTGCAGCATTGAAAGTCCTAATGAGCATAGTGGCCTCCATCATCCGTAAACCTAAGAAGTCTGGAACCATCAGGACTCTTCCTAGAGCTGGCCGCCCTGCCAAACTGAGTGATCGGGAGAGTAGGGCTTTAGTCAGGGAGGTGACCAAGAACCCTATGGTCACTCTGACAGAGCTCCAGCATTGCTCTGTGGAGTGAAGAGAACCTTCCAGAAGGACAACCATTTCTGCAGCACTCCACCAATCAGGCCTGTGTGGTAGTGGCCAGACAGAAACCACTCCTCAGTAAAAGGCTGATGAAACAAAGATTTAGCTCTTTTGCCTTAATGCCAAACGTCATGTCTGGAGGAAAGAAGGCACTGCTCATCACCTGGTCAATACCATCCCCACAGTGAAATACAGCGGTGTCAGCATCATTCTGTCAGGAGGTTTCCAGCAGCAGGAACTGGGTCAGGTTTGAGGGAAAGATGAAAGCAGCAATGTACAGAGACATCCTTGATCAAAACCTGCTCCACAGCGCTTTGGACCTCACACTGGGGAGAAGGTTCATCTTCCAACAGGACAATGACCCTAAGCACACAGCCAAGATAACAAAGGAGTATGCTAGGGACAACTATGTGAATATCCTTGAGTGGCCCAGCCAGAGCCCAGACTTGAACATGGCTGTGCACAGATGCTCCCCATGATCCAACCTGATGGAGCTTGAGAGGTCCTGCAAAGAAGAATGAGAGAAAGTGCCCAAAAGTAGGTGTGCCAAGCTTGTAGCATCATACTCTAAAAGACTTGAGGCTGCTAAAGGTGCTTCAACAAAGTATTATCCAAAGGCTGTAAATAGTTGTTGTGAACATGTGATTGTTTGTTTATTATTTTTTATAAAATTGCAAACATTTCAAACAAACTTTTTTTTACTTTAATTTGGGGTATTTTTTGTTGAATTTAGATTTTTGAATGTACTTATTTAGGAATAATTAACGAAACAGTAAAGCAATGTGAATACTTTCCGGATGAACTGTAGGTTAGGCTACAATAATGCGCGGACGCACGCACACACACGCACTCTAAGTATGTAAAGTCTATCAGTTAAAACATAAGTTATGGTTGTACTAAACACTGGTAGACTAAGTGTACGTTATTATTGTGCTATTTACCATCTGATATTACATATAAACGAAAAATAAAACAACGTTTTCGAGTTAAAAGGCTCCAATCTGACGTTACGTAACTGTGCGCGCTGAAGGTTACGCGCTGGTGGACGCGCGTCCGCGACGCCCTGCATTCCGGGATGCACCTGATCCCGCTGCACCTGTTTAACCAGTGGTCAGAAGCAGGCTGACAAAGGAACATACACAAACAGCAAAATACATTCTACTCGTCAAAGTAAGACCGTGTTCCCGTTGGCATTATCAAACACTTGTCTCGTCGTCGGTTAGATACGATTATCTGTGTATTTTAATAGAAACGGTATAGCGACATAAATTTGGTCTTACCAATCATTCCTTTTCCAGATTACGTGCCTAGCGGCAGGTTAAGGTAGAAAAAGCCTTACACAGGAAAATAGAACAGTACACTACATACGCTGGACGTGTCTGGCGACGCAGGTTAAGGTAGAAAAAGCCTTACACAGGAAAATAGAACAGTACACTACATACGCTGGACGTGTCTGGCGACGCAGGTCGAGCTCTTACTATTTTCTCCCACGCTCAACTTACCTGTACATATGCAAGTCGGGACACATGAACCAATCAGGAGCGAGAGCCGTTCCACGTTGACATCTGTGTGTGGTAAATCGATTCTCTATCTCTCTCTCTCTCTCTCTCTCTCTCTCTCTCTCTCTCTCTCTCTCTCTCTCTCTCAGTAACGCATGTATTTAAATAACAGCTTAATTTAAGTTTAATTAACGTCATGGAAAAAAAATAAAACATAATGAGCGTTGCCTTACTGGACAGTCTCACCTGTGACAACATGCATACATTAACCCACAACCTCAAACACATAATACATTGGTGTGTTTAATTATTAGAGAGGAAAGGCCTTGTGTTAAATGAACAGTCAATCTTTTTACTGGCCAGCATCTCAAATGATTAACCAACTTTGACGGTGAAAGGCTCGAAATGTTTAATCAAAACTGACAAGGGAAATATATCATTACAATAACAGAAATGTTCAACACTCTTTCTTTCCTGTTGCTGGGACGATCCAAGACCGACTGCTACAAAGCAGAGAGAAGTTCTTCACCAGGACATCCAATGTCTCTCTAACATATGTAGTCATGTTGGAAAACACACACACAGCGAGCCAATGATTCATCCGTGTGTCAATAGATCAAGGACATCAACCAGGATGTGCCACCGGCTCAGGAGAAGCCGCCGTCCGTGAGTATTGTAGGATGTCCCATAATACTCACTGGGGTAGAATACATGGGCGCTCTTCACCTGCCATGGTGTGTCTCTGCCAGGTGGTGTCGCTGTTCTACGCTCTGCCTTCCACACAGCAGAGGGACTGTCCCACGTTCAACCTCTTGGTGGCGCTGCAAGAGGGTAAACCTGTCTAGGTATGTCTTATTGGATATACTGTATATGAAGAGTTCAGATGCGAGTCCATCTGACACATTTTGTTTTTAAATACATTGCAAAAATTAGTTACATTTTGGGAAGATAACTTTTTATTCAGTGACAAACAACTTTAATAAGGGTGAAAGTAGTGAACCCAAAGATACTACATGGCTCATCTCTGTCAGGAGAATCCCAGTGAGGTGGTTAAATGGAGCTGCTGTGTCACAACAACGCTGTGCCCGATGTTTTATTGTAGTGAGGATGAAACAATTGATCGTCATTTTTTAATGTAAAAGATCAACAATGAATAGAAAAATGTGTTCCAAATTGACATATCGACCAAAAATATGTTTTATATGATATAATAGAAAGATATTTTATTGCTGATGAAAAATAATTGCATAATTAATATGGGAGACTGTATGTATGATCAAAAGTAAATTGTGGAAGACGAGCTGGGATGTCTCTAGCACAAACATTTATAACCTCAGACACTGTATGTAAACAAATAACTACAGAATTTAAGAGACAAAACACTTTAGATGAAAAGAAAGTACATTTTGATAGATGGAAATTCATCAGCTTTTAATGTAACTATATTATTTATGTGAAATTGTGATTTGTCTGTTTATCTAAGAGAAATCCAAATAGTAAATTCTCAATAAAATATATAACAAAAGGAACAAAGGCGTACAACACGAACATGTTCAGTTACATCTGGAACTTCTACTTCAAGATGCGATGTGTGACTGCTGTGATGAAGCTTCATCTCTTTTCTGTTCTCCTTCACTGCTCCTCTTCCTCCCTACTGACGGGCCTTCCTCCCCTTTCTCCAGCTTGTTCCCTCATTTGACTTCTTTACTTATTAAAGGGGTCCTGCAGTCATCAACATTTTGGGGGTTTTGCATTGCGTTTTGTACAGTTACTCATTAAACACAAGTGATTAAAGACGTTTTGTGATATTTCCCCGAAATCAACATTGCTGGATGGTGTAATTTACTTCTGCAGAGTGATTGCGTCTTTAATCATTTTAACCCAATAATATTTTGAACAGGAGACATGATGGATGCGAGTCGAGTTGAAAACAAGTAGCAGAAAATGAGGAAGAGGCTAAAAAAATCTGCATGTCTACTGAGGTTTTGAATGGCGTGGAGCAGCTTGTGTACCACTCACAGATGCAATGTGTTGCCCGAGAAGGCCACCAGCCTGAATTATACCTCCTTAGCAGTCTGAAGAAGTCTCTGCTGGATCTTACAGTAACTCACATAGCAACTTGAGGTACAACGTGATATTACAAGACTAGCTGTTGTTTAAAAACATATCAGTAGAAACAGCTTTTTAAAAAGATGTCAATGTCATGCTCTTGATATTTTTTGAAGTTTGAGAAGTTTTACAGTAATCAAAAAATACTTAACATAGTACAGTTAACCACCCAAAATACATTTGCCTTGTGGGTTTAATTATTAGAAGGTAAAGCCCTTGCTTCTTAGTTTAGTGACAAATTA
Organism: Forbesichthys papilliferus; assembly: GCA_025399855.1. NCBI lineage: Eukaryota > Metazoa > Chordata > Actinopteri > Percopsiformes > Amblyopsidae > Forbesichthys > Forbesichthys papilliferus. The sequence continues at coordinate 4,029 of JAODOY010005478.1, read as the reverse complement.
ACAGACAAATACAAAAGCCCAAATGTAGCAGGTGATATGTGCAAAATGAACAGTGGAGTGAGCGAATGTCTGCTCTTGGCCCTAGTGCGTGCTGAGAAAATAATCTGGTGTTTCTACAGACTTGGCTCTGTAATAGGGAACACACATTCTAGCCTTGATGATGCGTGGGCAGAGCGCTGGAGAGATCTGGTGGATCCACCATGTCCCCGTGTTCACATGAATGTTGTATACAAAACTAACTATTTAGTGAATCAGGCGGGACCAAGAAACATTCCAGAACTGAAAGTTTTCCAACATGCAGATGGAAAGTCCAATATTCCGCAACAGTAGATACCAGGTATTAAGTTTACACTGAAGTTGCACAATCCCACCTTTCACCAACCAGCCTGTGTGTGTGTATGTGCACGCGTGTGTGCCTGTTGCATGTGTAATGTTATGTTCCAATGCTACCATTTGTCTTGTATTTGTTAAAGGCCCACTAAGCAATGTTTCTTACATAGTATCTGAGATAACAAGTGGCCTGACAGTTTGCCATGGTTACCCATAGTGTAACCCATGGTTACCCGTAGTGTAATCCATGGTTACCCTTAAGGTAACCCATTTACCAGTAGGTGTCAGTGTGCAGCCCAACCTGCTGGAAGTTTATCTAGCATATAGCAGCTAGCATCCTAGACCTGCCTCATTGATTGATCTGCTGTTTACCTTCTGCTCAGAGCCAACTGTTGCTCAACGACTAACGGTAAATGATGAAGGAATCCTTCTCCCCCCAACATGGTACAGGGCAAGGTTTAGGAGGGGGGAGGGGGCAGGGGTATAAAGGCAGCACACACACACAGAGCCAGAACATGATTCTACAGAAGACCAGGATGCCTTCAGCGGTGCTCTGGCTGGGTCTCGCCTCTCTGGCAGTCACCTGGTGGATTCACCTGGCAGATGGAGCCCCTCCCCCTCTGTGAGTACCTCCACCTGCACATTCATATGGGCATCCTCCACAGACGTACCATCATGCGTGTTAACAGCTCAACAGTAGTCATGGTGAGCAGCAGAATGTCACCAAGGCTAGCCCAGCTCAACACCACAACACATGCATATGTATCAACACCCCTCATAATAATTGCTAAAAATAACATGGCCCAGACTGTATGGTGTTACACCAGACACCATAGATCAATATCTTAATAGCTCGCTGGAGACCAGCAGCAGATTGAGATACTAGGAATGATCCTGACCCTCCTGGGTGCCTTCTGCTCTTCGTCTGCTCTACAATGTCTTCTTCCTGGGACAAAACTGCCCCTCATGACAGCTACTAAGCGATCAACCCAATAATGCGTGATTGGGACGTCGTAGTCTGAAGGTCCAAGTTCATTATTGATCTGCCCAACATGCTGCAGCTGTGCCTTCATCAAACTGTTGTTCAAATGAGAGAAACCTTTAGGTTATTATGACATCCACTAAAAGATCACTTTAAATAGGACCATATCTTTATTAACTAATGTGACTTGCACCCACATGGAATGACCTGTAAATTGTTCTTTAAGTCAAGTCAAGTAATTTTATTTACAAAGCACATTTAAAAGGGGCAAACGCTGACCAGTGCTGTACACATCAATGCAAGTAACAATACATAAATAAAATATAATACACAAATAACAAGACAGTTTTAACATAGTGGGAAATATAAAACCCTGTCAATCACACTGTAAATGCATTCATGTCGCCAGAAGACTGCCTGCAGTTCTAATATAATGTACTGTGTGCATACAGGGTCTTTAAGAGCATTTTGCGGTTTGACTGACAGCCACACTGTGGAGATTACACGACAAAATGAGTAACCTCACTATTCTATGATCTATAATATTCATCACCTACAGTAAATGGCTCATAAGGAATGCATGCCTTGTAGGGACACAGGCCTTGTAGGGACACAGGCCTAGTGTGAATTGAAACTTGTATGATTTAGTGAAATGTGTATGTTTTACAGTATGTGAAGTTTTCAAATTTCACTAATTGTTTTGTTTTAAAATGCCTGCATTGTTTGTTATGTGCTGTTGTCATCTTCCTGCCCTCAGGACTGCAGATGTAAGATAAATATAAGTCTAACTCTGGTCCAATGGTTGCCAGACTTAGATATATTACCTTACATTTAGCACTGTTATACTTCCAAAATGGCCCCTGCTATTAAATAACCTACTGATCCTACTGAACCAACCCCCCAGGCAGGTGATGTCTGCACCCAACCTTCTGCGCGTGGGAGCAGAGGAGAACGTGTTTGTGGAGTGCCAGGACTGTACGGCCGACCAGCGTGTGCAGGTCAAGGTGATGAACCACCCAGGCAAGAACCAGCTCCTGACCTCGCAGGACGTGTTGCTAAGTGCCCAGAACAAATACCAGGGCTTTGGCAAGATAACGGTACGCCTGACATAATGGAGGGTCGCTCAAATTGTGGGGCGGGGACAGCATGGGGGTCACATTGTGCTCACTCTTAGTTTATGTTTGAACAAAACATATGGATATTTTCTGCTGATGATTTGAATGCAGGGTTACTGTGTTTTAGCGGTGGTACCACTGACACATTCATTTTAAACATGACCTCCCTCCCCTTCAGATTCCCGCGGGGACCTTTAAAAAGGACCCCACATTGAAGCAGTATGTTTACCTGCAAGCTCAGTTTCCTGGCCGGCTGCTGGAGAAGGTGGTGCTGGTCTCCTTTCAGTCCGGATACATCTTCATCCAGACGGACAAGACCATCTACACACCCAACACCGTCGGTGGGTACAAGGCCCTCAGCGGTTAGACCTCAGGGTGCCGTTTGTGGAGCGGCCCTGGGTTAAGACCTGTGGTTACCATGGTTACTGTTCTCACGGCTGTCTACACAAGCAGGACCTTCAACAAACACTTTCATCCAGTGTTGAGACAGCCTATGCTAGCTAATTAGCATATCTTGCCCAGTGTTGAGACAGCCTATGCTAGCTAATTAGCATATCTTGCCCAGTGTTGAGACAGCCTATGCTAGCTAATTAGCATATCTTGCCCAGTGTTGAGACAGCCTATGCTAGCTAACTAGCTTATCCTGTTGTATTGAGTTCCTACCAGTGTAAATTTTGGCAGCAATTTTAGATTTAGTCTTAGTTTTAGTCACAGTTAGTCTTTTTCATTTTTAATAGTTTTAGTCTATTTTAGTAGAGGAAAATAGAAAAGCGTTTTCGTAAACGAATACTCTTAACATTTTTGTCAAGTTTTAATCAAAATGTTATTTTAAAAGTTATTTTGTCCCTTCAAATTAATGTATAAATTTGAACTTGGAAGGCAACTAAGGTAAGAAATCAGATTAGCGCTGTATGCTATTGTTAAATTTTTAAGAACAGTGTGCGTATGGAATCAATTTAGTTTTTTTTTCTTACCTTGGGTGTTTCACCCAACCTCTTTAAAGGACCTTATCCCTTTGGGTATTCCACCCCCTCTTTAAAGGACCTTATCCCTTTGGGTATTCCACCCCCTCTTTAAAGGACCTTATCCCTTTGGGTATTCCACCCCCTCTTTAAAGGGCCTTATCCCTTTGGGTATTCCACCTCTGTGACATTTTTGGAAGTCACCCCTATCAAAAATACAAGTGTACAGTATTTTTGACAAGGATAAAAACATAGACTAAACAGTGTGGTTAAGTAAAAAAGGATACAAACATAAGAGGTTATAAGGCTAAACAATATGGTTAAGTAAAAATTGTCAATCATAGGCACGTGAGAACAGAAGTGTTTTTAACCTGGATTTAAATAAAAAACAAAATAAACAAATATTTTTAAAAATGAAAAATAAATTTAAATAACAACATCCAAAAATACACAGGAGGTTATAAGGCTAAACAGTGTTCCCAAGTAAAATAAGGATAAAAACATAGGAGGTTATAAGGCTAAACAGTATGGTTAAGTAAAAATTCTCTGTCATAGGCACGAGTGAAGAGAAGTGTTTTTAACCTGGATTTAAAAATTGCTATATTTGGGGCATGTCTAAGATCCTCTGGTAATTTATTCC
>JAODOY010005477.1:0-10378 GCA_025399855.1 Forbesichthys papilliferus | reverse complement strand
AAACACACACACATATGCGCTCATGCGCGCACACACACACGCACGCACACGCAAACACACACACATATGCACGCATGTGCGCACACACACACGCATACGCACACGCAAACACACACACATATGCGCGCGCATGTGCGCACACACACACGCATACGCACACGCAAACACACACACATATGCGCGCATGCGCGCACACACACACGCACGCACACGCAAACACACACACATATGCACGCATGTGCGCACACACACACGCATGCACACACACAAACACATGAATGCATGCATGCAGTAGATCACACAGACACAAACACAGACACACAATACGAGCACACACACACACACACACACACACATAAAGAGGGAAACATTCATTCTTGCAGACAGATAAACACATGTAAAGACAATCATACGCAGAAGCACACACTCAAACAAGCACATTGCAGTGTGTCAGGGCTTCCTGCATAACGCCTGTAGCTGCTGCGTTTGTTCTGTGCCTGTTTGGCTTGTTTACCGTCTCCTGTCAGACGCCAACACTGCGAGACAACCGGTGATACCTCAGCTCACCTGAGAAGCCACGTTGGGTTAGCAAGCACAGCGTTTTCCCAAGTGCGACCTCTTTTTCTCTAATCTAGGACACGACGCATGCTAAGTTACCAAAGGTATGTCAGAAGGCTGGCTTTATGCCATGCAGTGGCATTACATCTCAAACGAGTGGAATGTAAATCATATCTGCTCCATGTCAACTGACGTGTTTACTCCAGGCGCTCGGCTTCAACCGTGAGCTTCTGAATTCAAATGTTTTTCGACAGCATGAATCACACACACAGTTTGTAAAGGGATTTTATAGCGGGAGGGCAGGTATGTCAGAATGTCAAAATATAGTTTCTGCTTTCTGAACTAAATATGGAGCTCACATGAGACACTAAGAGGAATGCCTGCTTCAGTAACATTAGCATCACCTTGTTCTAAGTTGAACCTGTTTTTAAACCCCCAATTTCAGTTGTTTGAAGGCTTCAACATTCCGCCATTTTCTTTCCTTTCTGTGTGGAGCGCAAAGCTGGTTTCTGATAAATTGGTTGAGTATATTTTCCAACGGTGTAGAATTAAAAAAATTAAAATAAGCAATTGTATTTCTATTAACCAGCTACATCTGCAAGATTAAAGCATTTGGCCATAGTTGTTTGACTTTCCTTTAAGTGGTACCTACCTGCATGGCTTAAACCTTTGTATGCTTTGTTTTCTTTTAGTTAAATGAGACACACCAACACACATGCCCTTACAGTAATACAACATACTATACAGGCATGCCCTTTTCAGAATCGGGTATAGCGGTCTGTATAGTTCAGTGAAGTTAAATAATAATAAAGTTGCTCTCGTTCCTCTCCTGTCATGCTTGTTTCGGCTGCGATTCATTACGCTTATTCAATCAATTAATCAATCAATCAATCAATCAATCACTATGTGTGTGCCTGGGTACTGAGATGGAGTGTCCCTGGCTCTCAGCCTATAGGTGAGATGTTAGAGGGAGAGGCTGCCATTAGAATACATCCATTTCATCAAAGGATCATCTGCAGCTGTTGTTTAATTGCACCACAGCGTTACAGTGTGTACGTTGTCTGTTAAAGCAGGAGGGGAAATCCTTTCTGAAACCGTCAGACAATCAAGTCAGTTTCTTTAAAAAGTCATCTGTGACCTATCCTCTCACTATAGCCAATAAAGATAGTCCAACACAAAACTAAAACAGAATGGTCTGCTATAAGGGAGAATGCTTCAATCCAAAATGATATCAGAATATGTATTTTCACACTCATATTCAGATGGGCTCATGCTTGTTTGGTGTTTGATCTCAGGAAACCTGCTGCTGTGTTTGTTTCTGAGAATGAACACGGTGTGCACTGATAAAAGCCTTACCTACACGTTCATGTTAGGTCCACTCGTTTCCTTGTTTAGTCTGTTTTCACTTGAAGTGCAAAGAGGTGTTTTTCCTGTGTCAGACTCAAGGTAAAGTTAAGTCAAGTCAAGTCAAGTCAATTTTATTTATATAGCCCTTAATCACATTGCAGTCTCAAAGGGCTTTACAACCTACATTTCACATGGAAACAAACAACACCCCCTTAACCGGATCCTCCCAAGTTAAATTGAATACACTTGCGGAAATATATATAATATAATATCATATAATATCATATCATATATAAGTAACCATGTTTCATATATATATTGTAGCGATATGTTGTATTGTATGTTTATTATACACAATGTGATACAGTATGCAGTTATGCATGTGTGATTGCTTGTAGGTTTTTAACTATATTGCTGCACAAATAAGTGCCCAGTTTAGTTTACTTACTTACTTACTTAAAGCTTAACCAACAAATAGTTTTTCCTATTGTATATTATATTTAAAGTAATGTATTCCATGTAATAATCACAATATATTTATATTTAGCAACTTCTACACTTTAAAATGATGAAATAATCAGATGGGATAAACTTATGTTTCTTTAGTCACACCATGGATCATGCTTATAAACCTTAGATGCGTTAATATAACATGTCTTGTTTACTGTCCTGTATACAATAGCAGGATTGCACCATACTATCCGATATCTTCTGGCACTGTACTCAGTAGTAGTACTCCTGTACTGTACTCTGCTCTCTGTTTCAACACAGGCTCAAATGAAACCCCCAGCCTCCATTAGAATAATGATATTCTATAGCCAGGCGATGGGGATGCATTTGGGTGAAGGACATAGGCAGTTGTTAAAAAAAAAGATGTTTCTTAGTGTAAAAATAATTCTAAATCTCAAATTATTTTTGTAATTTGAATCCCAGATTTATTGGAATGTGCTTTGATGTTGAAATCCATAATTCAACAGGGATTAACGCTCCATAGACAGGCCAGGCTAATTACTGGAGATTGCATATGCATATCTAACAAGCAGAGACGTGCATCTTAATAAACTGAGAATTCATCACAAGGAGATTGAATAAGTAGATTTGATTTGGATTGATTAGCATTTGTTGTTGGGAGTGTGGTTTGTGATGGTTTGTATCTACACACACAGTATGTGTGTGTGTGTGTGTGTGTGTGTGCATGTCTGCGTGTGTGTGAAAATAAAGAATAACAAGATTATGGAAATCTGCCTTGTGCTGTTTTAGAAATAATAATCTCGTCAATACCCATGATGCATTTATCTGCCAGTTTTATCTATATTTCACTCCTCTATCTACAGAATATTATCTGACACCCTTCTGGTTTAGTAAGCCTTGCTGAAGGACACACTCTCTCTCTCTCTCTCTCTCTCTCTCTCTATGTCTCTCTACATGACCTCTCTGCATGCACACACAGTGTTAGTGCCTTGCCCTTCATCAGCAGAGAAGAGCTGATGAGTGGTTAGTGTACAATTGATATACATATGCACACACAACAATACTGAGCAAATGTAGGGGTTTGTGGGCGTGTTGGTAGTGTATATTCTGGGCATGTCTTTATTTGCGGGGGGATTTTCACATCTCCCGCCAGCACCTCGGCACCTCTCTTCTCCATCTCTTCATGGATTTCTTAATTCTCTCTATTCCTCTCTCTTTGTTTAATTCATTCATATATGTTGTCTTTTACAGTCCCCTAGTAATACAAATAGCATTATGTGTGTACCGTTGTGTGTATACAAATGAAGAGAGAGCACACCCCATATCACCCACTATAGCAAACTTCCATAGCCATCTGACTCTCTCTGGAGTTTGACCAGATGAAGGTGTTATAAGTAGCCTGGTTACCAGACACACTGTTCACTTTGTGAATATAGTCTGGCCACACTCCATTGGGAAGTGTTACCAGTTGTTGCCGCCTACTGGGCATAGACATCAAGCATAGCGATAGACCAGGCAGGTCATGGAGTCACGCCCGGCCATGCTTAATCTCAATTGTCAGCTGACCACAATGAGCGTCCTTAGCCTACACCTACTGTTAGCGCATCATCTGCAAGCATGTTTGCATCCCACCACCTCCTTTGATGCTGTGTTTGATTCCTCAATGTCATGCAGTTGTCATTGATGCTTGCTCTGTTCTGTACCCTACGGGGGTCTTTTGCTGTTCTCCCTGCCTTGGGCTTTCCATGGACTCACATGGAAATATTACCATGTATGTGCATGAAAAGGGCTTTCCTTGTATGCGCATGGAAGGGCAGGGACCTCCCAGAACAGAGCCATGCCTCCAAATATAAATAACTTTATGCAAATCAAATACTTACTTTGACTATAGTAGTCCTGACTGAACTCTGGTTAATCTTGAAACTACTGGACAGCTTGACTTCAACGTCATCTCACTAACCCACCCTGATTGGACCGCCAGCAGGGCTAATGCTAACAGGGTTTGCAGTCTGTAATCTCAGTGAAAACAAATTGATCTGAGAGCAATAGTCGGGCAGAGCCAGGCTTTGGCATAAGTACTCCCAGGCCATGACTGATAGTTACATGTCTCATGCATACTATATTCTCTGTGTGTGTAGTGTACATCCACACTTGTGTGAAACACCTACAACTCCAGGTGTATTTTTCAATGGCAAGTATGCTACTTGACATGTTAAAAGCCTAACAATTATTATACTGTACAAACGATTACAATCAAGATACATATGTATAATTGTTTATAGAAATAAATAAACAATTGACATCTTTTTTTTCAGGACCTAAACAACCACAACAGTTAGTTATTGTTGTGTAGAAAGAAATGTAGAAGCATCTGGCTTTCAAAATAATGTACTACTATGACTAATGAAGGGGGTCAGGGCACTTGTTATTGTGCAGGCAAGGTTATGCAGTCCTTTGGCTAAGAAGGTTTTAAGGAAACACATTTTAGTGAATGAATATTTTTGAGATGGGGATAGCACACCCCTGGCTTGTCCTGGCTAGTTTCTCCACCTCTATCTCTCTCTTCCTCCCTCCTGCCAGCTGGTTTCCTGCGGAGTTAGCAGGTAAACCCACCTGGCTGGCATGTCGTGGTTTCAGCAGTACTGCAACAAGGTCAGGTGTTTGTTTGGAGTACTTTAACCGCTTACCGCTCACTTCTGCTTTAGCTAGCAGTGCAAGGTGCAGGGATTCTGGATAAAAAACCCAGTGGAGGGGGAATATGTTTGGACCTGTAGAGCCAGATCGCAATTTAATGATCCCATATTCTTTGTAAATGCTGGTGACAGTGTTTATAATACACAGGCTACGTGAACTTCTATTACTATAATTTTTTTATCTAGAATTCATTCATGAATTCAATTATTTATTCATTATTATTTGTTTGTTTTTCATTGTTTTGTTTTTTTTTTGCATTTCCTATATTTTTTCTGTCAAGTGAGTTTTCCAACCCTCAGGAGGGTTGTGTTAATGGGATGATCACATTCATATTGTATGAATGACAGTGAAAATATTTGTTCTCACTCTGCAGAGTCATTTAGGGTGGGGATGGATAAGCAACACAACTCAGGGAGGCTATCCTGAATGTAAGGTCAGTGCACACAGCACTGAAAAGGAGATGACGTTGTTGGCGCTATTTTGTCCAGTGACCACTATTTTACCCCCTGCTCTATAATACACAATATCTGTTTCAAAATAAAAGTACTGTAATATACAGTATTACTGTGCGGTGTATATAAATATGCAACAAATAACATAAACCTAGGCCTTTTGAAATATCCTTACCTAACCTTCCACATTGCGTCTGTGTTTGTTGTGCAAAGGAACAACTCGTTCACACAGGAAACGCTTTGTTAGCGACTACAAAATACTGAATAGAAAATAAAGCAGCATTCTTAATTCACTTTTAAATTCCCAGGCTTCAAACTTCCGATTTCCACTAGTCACAAGGTCTGTTGTGTCCCAAGGTTCTAAGGTTTTTTTTTTCACATCTCGTATCATTCAGCCGCAGAACTTTTCTAAGTGAGCGGCGGTGAAATGTGGACGGGGTCGAGGGCAGGGAGCGTTCCCGAGGCCAAGCATAAAGAATGGGCATGCAGACAGAGATCATGAGACATTGCCACACCGTGGTGTGACAGCGCTAGACAAAGAGGCCACTCAGAGATATTTTGAACCCGCTGTTACCGCACATGAACCTGCCGCCCTGCAGGGCATATCTGTGTCTGTGTGTGTGTCTGTGTGTTCAAGTGACTTTGTATATTGTGTGCGTGCGTGGGTGTGTGTGGTGGTCATGTCACTGATTGATGAGTTTTATGACTAAGCAATATGTGGTGTCCCATCAGGATTCCACGCACACACACACACACACACACACACTGGAGGTCAGAAAGTTCCAACAGTTGCAGAGGACTTCTTGATTGACACCTAAAGTCACCTAAAGACACACACACACACACACACACACACACACACATGTACAGGTTATGCTTTGGGCGAACACGGTGTTGTGTGCACACATCTCTCTATATGGTTGTGTTTAAGCGTTATCAGATGAGGAGGTCCACTGTATTCTGCTCTGAGTCAGTGGTGACAGAACGGAACCCACCATTCTGGATAGACCGCTGTAGCACGACTAATTTGTGTCCTGCTGGCACTTTCAGCACGACATCTGCAGATGTTTCACAGAGCACACAAATGAAGGCGTTGCAGATTGGTGCACAATGTTGTTTCTCTTATCATCAGAAGAGCTTCTGGTGCTGATATAAGCATGGGGAGAAAGCTGGCTGTGTTATTTGTGTGTGTGTGTGTGTGTGTGTGTGTGTGCGTGTGTGTGTGTGCGTGTGTGTCGCACGCACACTGGATGCATACCTTTAAGAACATGTGCTCTTTCATCACTTGACATGTTTTTGTTGACGCTGTGTGTTTGTTGCAAAAGCTACTCATAAACACCGCCAAGGTGCTTTCTGGGTTTGTCTATAGCAGCCACTGGCATCTTGGCTGACTACGGTGACATCACTGTCAAGTCGTATTAACAATGTGCTTCTGATTCTATCATGCCAATCATGTTTTAGCGATGCATGTGTTATTAACATGTATTAAGGCCATAAGATCAGAAGACAAAAGAGTAATATACAGTCATTTACCATTTGTAGCCACTAGGGGCCCTCCAAGTCCACAATTGTGCGGTTTGTGCTTTGCTTAAGTATGCAAGTTATGGTGGTCTTGCTTGCTCAAGCTCCTCACTTGTCTTCATCATCTCTGTTTACATCTCTGTAACTGTAAACCAGACTTTCTTCATCAGTATGTAAATGTATTGGCTATCTACATTATGGCTAAGCTGTATACGGTATATGTGCCTGCAATGGCTGACTGTCATTGCAGTATTCTTTCAATCTGGTTGTTTATACCTAACCCTGTGTATTGAGTATTTTGTGGTAACATACACATAATTTCATAATGAAATACATATTTTCCCATTACTTTTTATCACATGAACCTAACTTGTTTTAATGTTTTGGAGAGATTGACACAATTTGTGTAGTCAGATTAAGTGTGGTTGTGTTGTAATGTGTTGCAATGCATGATGGGTCTTGATTCATTAGATTTGAGATTTCATCCAAATAATTCTCACATGCGCGTGCTCTCTTGTGATTTTTATTGGATAACATTGCTTTCCGCTGGTCACCTATTTCACGTGATTTATTGATCTGCTTCACTTGTTGTAACTGATTGATGTGCAGAGAATAAATGTGTATAAAACTTAAAAAACTCTTCTCCCACCTCTCTCTTTCTCTCTCTAGCTCAGATTGAAATAATCCCCTGTAAAATCTGCGGAGATAAATCCTCAGGGATCCACTATGGGGTGATCACGTGCGAAGGCTGCAAGGTATGGACAAGCCTCACTCACCACACCTCTGACGGCCCAGTGGTCAGTCAGTGCTCTGCATCCTTTTGTCGATCAGATGTTTCTCACAGCAAAAGATAATCATATCAGTCAGTCAGTCGCACATCACTACTGTAACCATGTTTTGTCTCAAGTAGAATGTGAATAGAACAGAACATCTTACCTATCTTACATTATATACAGTATATATATTGTACTGTATATGAATATACACATTTGATTTATAGACAAAGAAAAAGTTTGTCAATTGTAGGTTGTTCATGCAGGTGATCCAGACACCATTTAATATTTAATAGGTTTGCTTTAGCATTTGCATTACTCACTTAGTAACTGCCTTAATAAGAGTCAGAGTTGGCTAGCATTGGCATTCACCGTAAATCATACATTTTTAGCATATTAATCAAGCGTTGTTGTCGCTGATGTAATGGCTGCCCAGACAGCCAGTTTGTTGAGGTGACATCTGTTGCCGTGGCAGCTGTTGGCTGCTGTAGACTCATTTCACAGCCAGTGAGCAGCTGATAGAGATGTTTACATGCACGTGTTCATGGATAACAGGCTCTAATTGGTCGTTTGGAGTCGGATGATGCAGGCTAATTGATCCTTGCAGGACATCTTGGCACAAGCCTCGTGTAGCTAACTCACTAAGATGATGCAAGTCTGTGTTAGCATAAAGATGTAGCTATTCTCACAATTTAATAGGCTCACACATACAAATTTAATTTTCAATCATAACTACAAACTAAAGTAAATGTTTTGCTTTTGTTCACTGTGTTAAAGCTTATATATTATTTACTTTCCTTTCAGGAATAGTAATTAAGAGATTTTCAGATATTTTGGAACAAATATTCTGGGTATATTTGAGGATTTTATATAGAATCACACAGCAGAAGCAATCTAACAACATTGCTCTTGAGGTTTTTACTGTCCACTACTTACACTGGAAAAAGCAGCAGTGCTTATATTTATATTATTTCGGGGGGGGGGAGTTTTTGTTTAAATACATTCAACAATGACAAAACATTGTTAATTTTTCTAATTGGATGTCAACCACCACTGAAGTCGCTACCATCATCATTATTATGTGACAAGCAGACAAAACAAACAAACGGTCATTTGACTAAGTTTGATTTCGGCAGAGCTGGGTTTACATCATGTAGACAGTACAAAAGAGAAATGAAAAGTACTTTTAACCAGTCCACAATAATAGATTAGGCGTTTCATTAAATCAAATTTCCTCAAATACAATGTCAGGGAAATATAACCGGCCCACCTGCAGCAAGCAGACACCTCAGGTACCGTAATGAAAAATTAATCCCAATCCTGTGCTACTAGGCCACTAGGCCACTAGGTCACTTAGGCCACTAGGCCTCAAAGGCCAGTAGGTCACTTAGGCCTCAAAGGCCAGTAGGCCACTAGGCCTCAAAGGCCACTTAGGCCTCAAAGGCCACTTGGCCACTAGGCCTCCTAGGCCACTAGGCCTCCTAGGCCACTAGGCCACTAGGTCACTTAGGCCACTAGGCCTCAAAGGCCACTATGCCACTAGGCCTCAAAGGCCACTATGCCACTAGGCCTCAAAGGCCACGGCCACTAGACCTCAAAGGCCACTAGGCCACTTAGGCCACTAGACCTCAAAGGCCAGTAGGCCACTTAGGCCACTAGACCACTAGGCCTCAAAAAACACTTAGGCCACTAAGCCTCAAAAGCCAGTAGGTCTCTTAGGCCTCAAAAGCCAGTAGGTCACTTAGGCCTCAAAGGCGAGTAAATCATCATGATAAAATGACTTTACAGCATAAATAAACATGTTTACACCCTACTACAACATATGGTTTTCATTTATATACTGTAGCTAGTTTCTCCCATAAAAATCAACAATACAGGAGATCTCTCTCTCTCTCTCTCTCTCTCTCTCTCTCTCTCTCTCTCTCTCTCTCTCTCAGGGGTTCTTTCTCAGCTCTCAAAAGAGCAATGCATCCTACTCGTGTCCCAGACAGAAGAGTTGTGTGATCGACAGGACAAGTCGGAACCGCTGTCAGCATTGTCGCCTGCAGAAATGTCTGTCTGTAGGCATGTCCCGGGACGGTAGGGACACTATATTATAGTACTGTACAGTACTGCATGTGACCAATGTACAGAATGTCTGTGCACTATAGAATTTACCCTATGTGCACATACTGTATAAAGCCAGTTGACACTCTCTCTCTCAATCATTCAGATTAAGTGTTGCTACGCTGTAACGTGTTACAATGCATGATGGGTCTTTCGATGAAAGATTTTACCAAATCATTCTCTCTCTCTCTCTCTCTCTCTCTCTCTCTCTCTCTCGCTCTCTCTATCTCTCTCTCTCTCAGCCGTGAAGTTGCTTTTATATCTGTGCTTAATCCAGTAGCGCGGAGTACTTGTCCCTTTTGTTTGGAAAGGGAAACAGTATTTCATTGTTTTCCACATTGTTGTAGACTTGGTGATTTGTTTTATACATTGACTTCTCTGTTTGGTTTATTTGAAGAAGTTTTTAGTAAGCGTGTTTTTATTTTTGGTATTGGTTATTCTAAAAGAAAGAAAAAG
>JAODOY010005476.1:0-10379 GCA_025399855.1 Forbesichthys papilliferus | reverse complement strand
CACTGTTTAGCAATATAACATAATATAATAGCATAATATAATAGCAATCTAATATATATATCTAAAATATAAAGCACAATTTTCTACACACTTCTGCTATACAATGTAACATCTTGTAATCCCATTAAATGGACACTGTATTTTGGACTATGTGGTCTCTTTTTGTCACAATACTCTGAGCCAGGTTGAGACAGATGTTATTTATACATCGCCCTCTATTGGCCAGGAAAAGAGTAGTAATAACTGTTACGAAGATTTGAAAGTGGGGTGTGGCTTGTACATGTACATACGTCATATAAAGTAAATAGAACAATATGAAAAGGATAGAAAAGAAAATAACATTATAATTTATAATCTGACGTAATAATAATCAGATGTTTGAAGCCAGGGAGTTTAAAAGTAACACATTCAAATTTAGTGTAAGAAGGTACACTAAAAGATGTGGTTTTCAGATTGTCACGGTAAAGAACAGCAATATACCGCACCTTCATCCTGTGGTGTGTGGTTGAGATATGTAAACAAAGCCAGATGTCTAGATCATGGTCAATTATAAAATCGTGTATGAGTGGGGCTTTTTCAGAGAGGGAGTGGGAGCGCAAATTGGATTTGCAATCGCTATAGGAACTTGGCACAGTGTGTGATGGCTGTGGACTCAGTGGGGATTGTGAGAGGCTGATTGTTGATTTGTTGATTCGACCAAAAGGAGCGGAGAGTTGTTGGTGCTGAATGTGTAATTTCGTCAAGACCCAAGGTGGATATAACGTGGACGACTGAGATTTTCAAGGTGATCAAACAGAACTGGGGGGGTGATGTAGGACTTTGACTTGAGTTGTAGCATATCAGCTACAGATTATTTCAGGAGAGATTAAATGGGTATGGGGTTAATCCACATTAATCAAGACGATGTAGAGTAGATGGTGGAGGGATATGACTGATGTAGTCCTCTGGAGTAGGTTGGAAGTGCCTAAGCACAGCCGTAAACCGTTGGTGATGAAAATCCTCTTGTGAATTAAAAACTAAATTGGAGTGCCCAATCGATAATAAACAAGTTGGATAAATTCCTGTAAATCATAATTCCTCTCGCAGGTTTATGTTTTTCGATGGCGGGTGTAGTAGAGCCCTCCCGTTGTAGTACATTACCAGTACTGTATGCTAGTATGGTAGCCTAGTCCAGATACCAGTACCGGTACGGTAGCTAGCCAGGATGTTTTCTGAACTCGATGAGTTGAAGAGAATCAGGGATAAAATAACTTCTCTAAAAAAACGGATAACTTAATAAAACAAATAAAAAAATGCTTTAGCCTCAAAAATATATAAGACACCGAGCAGCGGCTGCCAAGTGCACCTGCATTCTTCCCCTGGAGACTCTGTCCGTAAAATGTGGAGATATCATCTCTTGATCTAGTCCTGGGTCTTCTCCGAGGCCTCCTCCCAGCTGGATGTGCCTGAAAAACTTCCATAGGGAGATGCCCAGGATGTCCAAGCTTCTCACACTATCTCTGAGGGAGATGCCTGCCACCCTCCTGGGAAAAAACAATTTCGGCTGCTTGTTCCCGGGATCTAGTTATTTCAGTCATGACCCTTCAAGATCATAGGTGAGGGTAGGAACAAATATTGCCCAGTAGATCGAGAGCTTTTCGTTTCAGCTCAGCTCTCTTTTCATCACAACATTGTGGTATAAAGAGATTGTAATACCGCTCCAGCTTCTCCGATACTCCGGCCAATCTTCTGCTCCAATGTCCCCTCACTTGGGAACAAGACCCCAAGGTACTTGAACTCCTTAACTTGGGGTAAGGACTCATTCCCTACCCAGAGTAGGCACTCCATCAGTTTCCTGCTGAGAACCATGGCCTCAGATTTGTATGTCTGTAGAACTGTGAAGGGTATATAGACAGTTGTCTTCTGACACATGGAGTCATCAGCCCCTGTTCACCAGCATGTGTGGAGCTTCACTGGTCTAGATGTTCATATTATTGCCAGATCCTACATATTGAACAAAGTCTGTGGCGGCAAGTGAATGCTTAACACAAATCCACCTGAATCAGGTGAATGAAAAGCATTGTTTATTCACTTCAAATATAAGTTAGAATTGGCTTGCTACTAATTTGTTTCATTGTGTATCTAGCAAGTAGCCTAATAAGTAATTTATAATACTAATGATTTCTGCATCAGTTCATGATTAGCAAATATGTTTACTGTTACTGTAGACATAATACAATATCAAATTATGAAATGACTTACAAGCAGGGCTGGAAATTAAGCTCGCCTCAGGAGAGTAGTTTACTTTTCAGGGGAGTCTATTTTGAGAGCCACTCGTCCGTCAGGCGAGTTCACTTTTCAGCAGCATTATAATTAAGGTAGTTAAGTATACTGCGATGAGCCTGCAAAGTACTGAAATGACTGAGGATAATCGGCTTTCATAATCAGACCACCTTAAAAAAGAGGCGGTATTAAAATTGATGGACACTTGTCATGCACAATCTCTAGCTGGGAAAATAATTTTAGAGTAGCTCCGTAAGCTAACCAGTCGCCGAGAAATTAGAAGTAACTAGAGCAGGTCTGGGCAAATTCAGACCTGGGGACCGGATGCGGCCCTTTGAGATATTCTACCCGGCCCACCTGATACATCAAACATTACAAAATTATAATACAACATAAAATAACTTGCAGAATGTTACTTTATTTACTGCTACGTACATAGTTAAAGTGAACTGGTACGTTTGATAAAAATTATGTTGCATAGGAATGACCTATATGCATGTGCAATTCTCAATGTTGGGCTAGTGGGGCGTAGCCCCACCTGGTGGCAACAAAAAGACTTGCAAACAAATTAAATATATAATATTCGATTGTTGTAAAATTATAATATAAAATATATAAAATGTAAAAAATAAATAAATACATTTTAAAAATTACACCTTTTTTCTTTATAAATTATATAATTATTGGGTTACTGTAACCGTTTTAGTTCACGTTGATCTAGCCTCTGGGTCCTTCAATCTGCGGTGCTTTTATTTTTTTTTCTCCAGACTGCGTCTGGTTTCAACAGCTACAGTGACGTCAGGGTGGGGATTTCCAAAAAATCCCTCTTGTCAAATATGCTGTCTGTATGTGTGCTAACACGCATGCTCAGAACGTTCGATGTATGTCACAGGAATTTAATGGGTCTAGGAGTAAAACATATTTTCCCCACTAACCGTGTCATATCGAAATGACGATTTGATTGGCTGTTTTGTTTGCCACGATTTGATTGGCTGTGTTGTTTGCCTGGCACGAAAGCTATAGATGAAGTCAAGGTTGCATTATTTGCTCAGCATTCGCCATTACACAAATTAAGGTACCAGTGTGATTTTTACAAATATGAATGAAGTAGATTTTATACTGGCGAACCGATTTGAAGCTCTGACATTGCAGGAGAAGTTAAAAGTAAGCGTCTAGGTGCTCACCAGCCACGGGATATTATCGTAACACAGACTGCTGCAGGGAAAGGTAATCGTGGGCTTAATGCCTCAAAGTGTTTTTTAAAAATAAAGTGGCTAACAGTTAACATTGAGAAGAGAATATTCCAATGTTTTTTCGAGAATATGTGTGAGGGTGATTCAAGGCTTCAAAAGCACTATGAGACTCAGCCCATCTTCAAAGGGACATCCAGCACTATTCAAAATGAACTATTAGACTGTATGTATGAAGTGCGCCCAGAAGGCATCCTTACTAGATGCCCGTACCACCTAAACTGGCTCCTTTCGACGCGAAGGAGTAGCGGCTCTACTCAGAGTTCCTCACGGATAGCTGAGCTTCTCACTCTATCTCTAAGGGAGAAGGCAGCCACCCTCCTGAGAAAACCCATTTCAGCCGCTTGTACCCGTGATCTTGTTCTTTCGGTCATGACATCCTTCATGACCATAGGTGAGGGTAGGAACGAAAATTGCCCGGAAAATCGAGAGCTTTGCCTTCCAACTCAGCTCTCTTTTCATCACAATAGGTGCGGTAAAGTGATTGCAATACCACTCCTGCTCCTATTCTCCGGCCAATCTCCCGCTCCAATGTCCCCTCACTTGCGAACAAGACCCCGAGGTACTTGAACTCCTTAACTTGGGGTTATTTGTGTTAATATTATTCTCATTATTATTTGTTATTATTATTATAATTATTATACAAATGTAGATCTATTGTCAGTGTGTGTTTGTCTTAATTGATTTGTGTGGCCATGATGGTGTTCTTTGTTGACTCAGATGTTAAGTCTTGTACTATTTTGGCCTGCATATGGCTACAGCACCTGAATTTGCCAGTATAGGGCTACCACAAAATAAATGTTTACAGCCATTATGTATGGGACAATTACATTGTTTGCCTTCTTTTGAGTATTATTTTTAACCACTGGGTGGCATATAGCATTTAAGTGAGCGCTCCTGTATAGGTGGTGTGATTGAAGTCAGTATCGTCTACATGTTTAACCTGGCTAGAGACCTTCCCAAATGTGTAAATCTCTCCCAAATGAAGCATGCCGGTAACATATGAATATCCTACCAAACCCACACCTACTTTTAGCACATATGTGGTTTTGGAACTCCCCCCATGAGTACATTGCTTCAAGACAGCGCAGTACTTTGTATTCCTGTGTTAATATCCCATAATAGCCTCAGTTGTGTATTGAAGTACATTTTATTTACAAACATTTGCCCCTCTATTCATACACTAATCAAAATGCCACTGCCTATATGCATAAATATGTTATGTAATTTAACAAAGTTAGCGATTTTGTGTTTTGTTTTTTAATGTTTAAGCATGTTGGTGAAAAACATAATGTGGCTGGTGAAGTTCTGACATTTTCAATGTGACCCCCAAGTGAAAATAATTACCCACCCCTGAACTAGAGTCTAGCAACTTTAGCGACAGCAAGCCTGTAAATGCATTGTTCCTTTCACTCTGCTGGAGCCATCGGGAATGTGTACAGTGCCTGCGCTGGTGAAACTGATTGATACTTTTATTTAAAATTTTCACATTTCACGTGAATTATGAATTTCCTCGTTGACATTATGTTTGCTGATCGTGTCGCAGTGATGCAGGATGATGTAGTGCTCTCGTTGAGCGTTAAATATGCCTACCTGTAGTACACGGCCTATGTAGTACAGCTCGAGCAATTCGTAGCTATATGTAGGCAAACATATAGCTACGTCAGGACCCTCCCAGAGTCACACACTGCTCGATGCGAACAACAGACAGGGAATGCAGAACATACTGCTGTCTGCCCAGTCAAAAGCCAATACTTTCTTGACTGATGTAATGACTGGTAAAGTAGCTCAGTGCTTTGTATTATAGTTCAACCCTTTATTTGTCCCCATGGGGCAATTGGTTTTGCAGCAAGTATCACATGACATACACAAAGTTAAGCGAATGATTCTAAAACATTCCTAAATAAAAATAAATCACCAATATAAAGGCGTGGGTAATGTTAGGTTAGGTGAGAGTAAAAAAAAAATAAAAATGTATAGAGGCCTACTATCTGTGGGCTATGAAACAGTGATATCCTATCCTAACATGTAGGCTACTGTAGGCTAAGTCAGTTCCATTAATGTTTGGTGCATTATAACTGTTAAACTACACTATATAATAATAATAATAATAATATAGGCTAGTATATTGTTGTGTGTGTGCATAATAACCTACCATTACACTGGCAATTTCTTTAAACTTTGTATTTACTTTAAGTTTAAAAAAAAGTTATATCATTCTAAGAGTTATCTAATAGACTATTCTGCAGAGACATGCATGTGACTTGACTAATGGTAAAATACAGGCAATATAGAAAATGTTTTTAGAAACTACTCTGCATTACTCGTAAATAAAGTTACAGGGCTAGTAACATTTTAGCTGGGATAGTGGAAATTTTGGTCTACTAGCCCGACTGGCTAGTGCCAAAAATCCTTATGATCCACCTCTGCTTACAAGTGATGCATCATATACTGTATAATGTAATACATTTTTATAATTTACTAATGATTTATTTAAATGCTCATTTCATGATTTACTAAATTTTAATAGATTTAAAACACATGTTAACATGGCATTTACAAATCTACACATGTATGTTGATGTTTTATAAATATAAGTTAATGTTTTCGTAAATTATCATTAACTAAGGGCTTATTATTGATTTGTTAAGCATTGTTATTATAAAATGTTACTGAAAAAGTAATTTCAATATTTCAATTGACAAAGTGAAACTCATAATAATTATATAATATTATATTAAATAATGATTAATTATACAAAGTGAAATAATTCCAGCCTGTATTTGTTTTAATCTTGATGATTATAATTTACAGCTCATGAAAACCCAATATTCAGTATCTCATTGATTTTGAACTGGTTACACGTGAAAATGAACCCCTTATTTCTGTCAAATTTGCATAAAAATGCCTATATTTGGGATAACCGAAGTAAATTGAATGCTGTTCTTGAACCCTGTAGAGTATATGCATGGTTTTGGTCTTCTCTGAAAGCTGTCACTCTGAAGTTTCTAACACAATAGGCATATTCACTGCTAGTGCTGCTGGAATTGAGTATTAGCTGTTGGAACACACTGTAAGGAGGAAAGTTTCCATTTCCACCTGAAAAATGTTTGTATACAGATGCCTCCAGATAGCTATTGCTGGGAGTTATTAGCAGGACAACACAATAGGGCTACAGCATGAAGCCATACCTATTCTGAGTTCCAATGTTATAACAATACTACAAAAAAAGAATAGTGTACACGTTTTTGTAAGGATATGTTTAGGAGTTTTTCAAATAAGGCCACTTGGTAACACTTGTAAAACTAAAGGCCACTACTCTTGAAATTTGGTCTGCAACTAAAATGTGACACTTACAGGTAATCTATATTCAGTATTGTACAGTAACTCAATTATAAACACACTAGTTTCATAATAAGGGAAAAATAACCAAACTGTATATGAAAGTCAAGCAAAGGATATGGTCAAAAATCTATTCTTATTTGAAAGAAGCACAGAAAACTATTTGTAATATTTGTTTTTAATGAGGTTGACACACACAAGCTTTATTGTCTCTACCTTTGCCTCTTCCACGACCTCTGGCCTTACTTGCAATGCTCAGGGGTGGAGGGAGATGGGCTCCTGCAACTCTCTGGAGTGTTGGGAATCATCCTGCTTGTTGAAGAATAACCTGAATATAAAAATGAATTTAGTCATTTTCAAAACTTTGCTATTTTACCAACAAACACCTAACTTATATGTCACACACACGCGCACACACACACCACACACGCGCACACAAACACATACACGCACACAACGTGCTATTTTACATACAAACACCTAACTAATATTTTACGTAATATAATAAAATAGAATAAGGGGTGGGTAGAAGTGCATCATATGCACACAGATTTTGGTCCTCATACCATACTTGGTCTTCTTAGCCATCTTCATCGCTGTTGTGATATCAAAAATAAGTTATACACGACGCACAAAACCAGGTTCAACAACATATAAGCTTTATGCAGAAAGATGTCGCCTAGTGACCATCCACTGCCTATATAAACCTATATATCTTTTTCAAGGCCATTTCATTGGCTACACGATGCACTGGTCATCTATACAGCTGGTTGCAACGTGCTCTGTCTGTATATGAAAGAATAGAGGCTGGCACTTACTTACAATGAGGGCTCTCATTGGCTATAGCAGGCTGAGAATTGACCATGTGTGATCGTGATGGGTCAATAAAGGTGTCAATCAACAGTAATGTGTGAAGCGTCAATTTTGTAAAAGAAATTTTGATTTTGTTTACATGGAAACGAGAGATACGAACGACAATACATGAAATATTAGGCACGTCTGCCATGTTGCAACAGCAGATCGTGGTTATTTATTCATGGTTATTTGTTTTGACCTAAATTATTAAAATATTACCATTTTCTTTGGAATGTAATACATGAGGGTTTTACCAAGAGGCTTAGATGGTGAGTTGTTTACATTTTTATTGCAGGTGGTGGTCTGACATATCCGTTGAGTGTACCTTATATTTAAATTGTATGTTGAATTATTTTATATCAATCAAATTGTAAGATGTATAGCTTTCTAATGGTATATAGCATGAAGAACAACTTTTAAGTTAAACATTTCAACAACACAACTTCCCCAACCAAGATGTTGAACGGGCCCGCCCGCGGGCCGTCGGAGTTTCAATTATTTTTAACTCTGCGTCACGCGAAATAATCTGTTGCTCTCCATCTACTATAAACTGCAGGAATTGTAGGCCTACATTTCAATTTGTTGAAACTTTATATGCTACCCTTTTGGTCAGGTAACTCTTGGAAAATATGTTGAATATCAAAGAGACCATACCTGGATAAAATATAAAAGTAAAGCAATTTCTTTCTATCTCTGTTGCTCTCGCTAGTACTACTACTCGGTGCGGATATTTCCGGGCCAGGAGCCCAGCAGTGTGTGGGTTGGCTGGGTCACCTCGGACTTCCACCAGTATGACCCAGCCTTTGACCTGCAGAAGGTCCGCACAGTCACCGTCACATTGGGAGATGAAAAAGGCAAAGTTCATGAGAGGTCAGTTCAAAAGCCGTGCATCACAAAGCCACAACACACCCTCATGTCTTCACAGGCACACACTAGACTTGCTGCACACCTAGGGATGACCAAGCAGGCACGAGAGACATGGAGTGTGCTCAAAAAAGGTTAGGGGTTTATTCCCAAAAATAACAAATAAACAAATTACAAAAAGATTAAAGGGAAACCCCACCCAGGTAAACTAAATCAATACACAACAGAGGTTGGGAAAAACCCTCCTATCTGCCCCAACTTAACAAGATAACTGAGTTGAAACACGAAAAGAACCGCATTCTCCCCTTTCCTCACCTCATTTGAAGGCCAACTCACCCTATATGCAGGGTGACTGTACCACCTATTATTCCTAGGGTAGATTTTCATAAATACAACAACCAACAATAAAATGCACCCATCTAAACAGATCTAATACATATATATAGGAAATATATCTACCAATATTACAATTGCCATATCAAAGCAAACATTACAATAAATAGTTAAATATACTAACATACTCCAATAGCATAAGCAATTTAGGAAATCCCCTGCAGAATTCCCCACAATGGTCTCTTCCGCTCCCACCTGGAATTATATAAAACACTTGTTTCCTTCCAAACCTCTTTTAGCAGACTCCAGGCATTTTTCTGGCATCCTTGCCACTGTTGGAATATAGGTGGTGTCTCCTCACCCAGTTCCAGCATGTTTGTTTATGGAGTTTAAGTAGGAGGAAAAAATGTGTCCAAGTTTATCAAAATCAGCTTTAATATAATAATAGTAGATCAAAAATACAAGTTACAGGGCCCTGGTCCACACTTCCTTTAACTGACTGACAGCATGCAATATCAAAAGTTCCAGAAGTCTGGCTCCGACTGTCTCTTGGCCCAGCGATAATATTCTAGACGGTGTTTTCCTATCAGATGTTGATTGTGCGTCTCTCCCAATCCTGGGGCCCCACGTTCCTTCTCTCCTCCCGCTGGGCGTGGTTGCTGGGGAAGGTATCTGTGACATCACTCTTCATGTCCCCTCCTCATGCCTATCTCTTGTTTACTAACAGTTTGTTCGTCAGAGTGCTGTCACTATCTGTTTCCCTGCTCCCTGCTGACTCAGCACTTTGTTATGGATAAGACAGTCTAATTCTTACAATAGTGTGACACACAAATAAGATTCTGTAGGGATATCTAAACTGTTAAGCATAATCTTTTAGTCCCCGGGTGAAGATGACCTCTCATGCAAAGTTGCCAGGCTGAGCCGACGTCACAGAGACCACACTGTGCCACATGCCTGACCTTGAGAGATAGCTAACCTCACTAGGTTCTCCGGCAAAGCCTGTTGTTTTCTTTCTATAACTTTCCACTACTCTTCCAGTGTGTTCACTTTTAAGCAATAAGATCAAATATATATATCTAAAATAGAATATCTGAAATATAAAGCATAATTTTCTACACAACTCAACATGGTAAGTCAGAATTAAGGATAATTAGCTTAACGTAATTCGTACCCTTTTACAATAAAGCAATAAAATGCTGTAAGAAAGAAGGATCTATGTGTTCTTATTTGTGTAAAAGGTGTATAGTGTAATATTAAGGGTATATTGTGTAATGTTAAATTTATATAACAAAAGAAAGAAAAGGATACATGGGGCTGCCAACCGCTCAACGTGTGGATGGCACACCATCCACCACAACACCTGAACAGAGGTGAGGGATGGATAAGGAATTGTGTGTGCTGTTGGAATATGGGTGGTGTCTTCTCACCCAGTTCCAGCGTGTTCGTTTATGGAGTTGAAGTAGGAGGAGACAC
>JAODOY010005475.1:0-10380 GCA_025399855.1 Forbesichthys papilliferus | reverse complement strand
AGAGAGAGAGAGAGAGAGAGAGAGAGAGAGAGAGAGAGAGAGAGAGAGAGAGAGAGAGAGAGAGAGAGAGCTAGCTGGCTGTTTAGTCTCAGCTGTTAATCACTCTGACCGACGTTTTGCTCATTTCTCATTGCTTGTAGGCAATGGACCCACTTGAGTGTGTGTGCGCGTGTGTGTGTGCGCGTGTGTGTCACACTGTAATTTGTCTTCTTTGTCTGTCCAACAGCTTCCCCATGGACCAAGGTGCTTCAGCAGGTGGAAAAGTAAGGCAGGCTTATCTATCTATCTATCTTCCCCCCTCCCCTGCTGCCCCCACTTTGAAAACCACTCCTGTAGGGTACCCAAGTCACAGAATCTATCACGATTCAGCAGTTCAGGGTACATTACAGGCCGTGCAGAAGTGGGGGCAAATACAGTTGTACTTACTGTACCTACATGCAGGATGGCCTGAGAGCAGGGAAGGTCTGTACTGTTGGGTCTCAGCACCCTTGAGCAAGATACTGTACTGAACCACCGACTCCGCACAGTGGGTAGGAAGAGATGTACCTACATACGGCAAATGGGTTAAGTGTACCCAACAATTGTGGAGAACATTTACTGTTTGGCTTTAATTTATGGAAATGCCGGGCATTTATTTTGTGCATAAATGCCATAATGCCGCCTGCTGAGAAACACAATGGACAGGTTTGCTAGCATCACCCATAAATATATCCCATGCTTCTACATTACGAGGGTTTATTGCCCAACAGCGATGGCAGGTGCCGTGATATGCGACCTCCTTCACTAGTATGTCTTAGCCAGTGCCCCATCACTGCTGTGATGGATATCTCCACAGTGGTGGTCAACATACTTCAGAATGAAGACAGCATGCATTTAAGTAGTCACATAAGATGGCCTTGCGATGATGACAAACACAAATGGCCTATAGGCTATAGCATGTCCCACATTTGCATTAAATACGTAATTGAGCAACACTCTCCACGACGCAGCCTAATATTTATTGGCAATGCGACTTTTGAATTGCATCCCCCATTACGTATACATACATACACAACATTTGAATAGAACTCAATGCAGACACATGCTTGAAGCAGCTCAAATGCTAATGTGATGACTTAGCATAGTTGACTTTGGCCGTGACTTTGGGAAGTGGGTTGAGAGGAGTCAGGGAGGAGTCAGGGATGGTTAAAGGAGAGTGAAGAGGGACAGTTCACGTTTCACTACACAACCTCTGATGTTTGGGCTTTTTGTCTTTACAGAAGGCGGGACCTGTGGTGGAGTTAGTGGAAGGACAGAAAGAGGGGATAAAAAGACATATGGAAGGAGAGAGAGAGAGAGAGGGAGAGAGCAGAGAACACAATGGGGTTGTGTGTGAATATTTGACAATTATTAAAGTGAATTTAAATGGTTTTAAGGGTGAGTGTTTGTTTGAAATTCAAATAAATTGGGAAGTAAATGTTGTACATTCGCATTAGGTGTAGTAATTTCTATAATTCTGCTATTGTAGGAAAGTAAATATTAAGTATTTGATGCTATTCATTTGCCATTCTTGGTTGGCTATAGGGGATGAATAACCTTTTATAAGACTCCATGCAATCCACTCAGGTTTACAAGCAAAACCCTCCATAAATGTTCTCGGCAGTCAGTTCCGGTTACAGGCTGGACATTTAAACAGCCTTGTATATGAAGGGAAGGCAATTGCGTAGATGAAGGCATTAAAGAGCTAGGGTGGAGATGCATTTAACCATATTTTTCACAATCACAACACACAGCACTCTTATTTCAGAGTGTTGCTCTATTTTAGAAGCCATGTTTTTGTGCTAACTATTAACCACAGCACTCAAAAGAAAAAAATATTTGTTGTTAAAACCAACAACAAATTGTTAAGTGGGATAATTTTGAAGTCAGACTCCTTGTGCAAATGTAGGCTACATGTTAAAACGTTCCCCAGAACTTTCAAAGAATGCTTTGTGGTTATAGTAACACTTTTTTTCATCAATAGTTTTGTATGTTTTAAATCTCAATGGCTTTCTCAAAATCAACCTTCAGCAAAAAATATAACCCTCAAATAGATAGCACCTGGCAAATTGTATGATTTAGGGCTGTAAAAGCTTTGATCTTCATAATAGTAGGATCTATATAACAGTGTATACAAAAGTCAATTGTACAATGAGTAGAACTACAGTATGTGCAACGCTTGTAAACCTAAGAAACACTTATAGGCCTTATAGGCCTGTCCATTCAGCAAGTATAAGCGCATGTCAAATTAGCTGTAACAAGGCAACAGTAACATAAGCTCTCCACTCACCGTATCACATGACATGAAAGCATATGATCTTTTTCTGTACAGTAGAAAATGATAACTCATCTGCATAACATAATTCAAGGTGGCGAGCTGATCTCCACACTTGCAGCTCTGGTCTTTTTAGTGTATTCCTGTCTTCAAAAAGCACATGCACTACAAACCCATACTGTATTGGCCTAGCAGGCTTACTCAATTAGCGGCCTGCAGGACAAATGTGGCCCACGATGGGATTGCACCCTTAGCCACTTTACATTCATTAATTATACTGTTTAACCAGTATGTGAATAAAGTCAATATATTACTGTAAATAGGGCTGGACAATAATTCGATATCAATATATACCACAATATAAATGTTATCACTAGTCACATTTTATCCCATACCAGTAAGAATACCTGGAATTTGGTGCCAATAGTCTACCCAACTTTATTTATTTTTTGTTCGTGTATTTTGTCTTTACTTTGTCTAACAAATGTAATTTCAGTTGTAGAACACTGCATTGCAAACCAGACGCATATGGGCCTGACTGCTATTCTGTTGTGCAAAAACCCATATGCCAGAGAGACTTTGACTTGGCGGCATCCTATAATTCTATAGAAAACCTTCGCCAATGACTTGACATATTGAACGTTAACCATGCTGCAGGGTGGATGCTCTCGTTGTATCGCTGTCGTAGACGCTCACGGAAATAATTGCCGAAAATATGTGGCCCACCTACAGTTTCTCTTGTTAGAATCTGGCCCGCTTGAATTTGTAATTGAATAGCTCTGGCCTTTGATGTTGGCTCATGCTCGCGGCTAGCTGAACTAGGCTTGACTAGATCTTTCTGGTTTATATAAATGCATGCATGCGTACGTAGATTTTTAAACAAAACTTGCTTAGTGCTAATGCTTGATATCTGTGGTCTGAACACAATTCTCCTCCAGTAATAAACTGTGAGCTTCATAATATTAACATCAGATAAGCCTTCCTTTAATTAAAGTATGTAGAAATGGTGGTTAAATGCCCCCTCAAACTTGGCTGTTATAAAGGGTATTCAAAATAAACCTTCCTTATATTGGTTGTTCATGGTTTCAGGCATGCAATGATAACACTGTGCAGTTATCTACTGTTCCCCTCTGAATCATTTTAAAGTCATTTTCCACCAAGCCGTGCTGACCTTGAAGCAAAAAAAAGATATTAGTTTTACCGTAGATAACCTGGGGTGCATATCAGAAAAGGTTCTTGCCCAGGAAACCATAGTTGTGTGCGGGCTTCTGTGTCGTTGTGCGTGTGTGTGTGTGTGCGTATGTGGGCGTGCGGGTGCGCAAGTACGCGTGTGTGTGTTTCCTTTTTTTTTTTCTTTTTTTTTCCGGAGTACAAACTAGCGTTGTGAATTAATTGTTCCTCTCTGTCTGTTAGAGGGAAGCACAACAAAGCTCTGCCAAGAGGAGTGTGCGGGCTGAGAGACAGTTGAATAGCAAGACTGTGCATACTTCATTATGAGCAATAAACTCCTATTACCGCCACGTTCAAAGAACCGCCGACGGTAATGCAGTTTTTGAATGCTCACTCCTGTGTGTGTGTGTGCGTGTGTGTGTGAGAGATGGAAGCGAGAGAGAGTGAGATGACAGACTTAAAACAGACAGAGGAGGAGGTCTGGATAAATGTATAATAGATGTATAAATAAATACGGATCTGAGCCAACAGCTGTGTGTGCACCGATACGTCCTGCTAAAGCAGTGCATGCCGAATGCACTGCCTCTCACGTTCTGGGCCGTATTAACCATTAGGGCAACTACACAGGAGGCCCTGGATCCCTAAAGGGCCCAGAGGGCACAAGCAAAATATATGATTAGATTGCGTCTATATTTTGGGGCGGGGTTACAGTAAAGCCCATGTAAAAGGTTTTCTTTTCATCTATTTGCTGTGTATTTCTGCGTGTACAATGCAGGCTACTGAAAATAGAGTAGCCTGCTGTATTTCTTGTAGACTTCTCCGCGAGACAGTATATCTACGCCTCGCGTGCAGTGTCCAAACACTAAATGAACACTCTGCGTAGTATTGTGTGCAGTGGTCTTAACACCTCTCTCACTGTCCATCCAGTGAGAGAGGTCCTCCATCTTCCATATTTGCTATGTTCACTTGCGAGTAGGACTACAACTTCTCCCGCACAGAACTGTAACATATGTTGACCAACAATGGCCATGAGAATGAGACTGATTACGCTAGCGAGCGATGGCGTCTCACACAGTGAATATCTCTATAGTGCGACGTCAAAGTCGCATTAATTATAAACCCAACTATTTAAGAAAGCTTTTGGTTGATATGTTTTCATTTGTGTTTTTTGCATTGGTATTTCAAAGTTATTACTCATGTAGCACTTTAGGATTTCTTTTAATTTAAAGTGCGTTACAAATAAAATGTAATATTATTATTATTGCTGTTAATTTTGATTATACTGTTCAGACTGAGATCGCATTTAAAAGAATCAGTTATGTATCCGATTTAGTACCACACATGAAAGTGGCCCAGATCTGATTGGAAAATGGATGCCAGCAGGGTGGCTGTGTGAATGCTAATGCTAACAGGTTTTCCAGACTATAATCTCAGCGGAAAGAATTCTGCCTCAATTCAGCCTTTGGGCCTAAATTCATTGGATCCAAGGGGACGTGGTATTTGTGCTTCATTCTACACACACACACACTTCTCTTTGGCGCCTCTCTCTGTCTGTAGCCTTAATTACAGGCCATGCTCTGCCAATACGCTAATTAATTAAGAAGAGGTCGCATGGATAATCCCAACCGTGTGCACCCTGATACATGAGACTGTGAAATGCCTCTCAACCCATATAGCTTTGACACTGATATCATATGTTCTTTAAGAGATTATGAAATGCCTTTTAACATATATCCAGCTGTGAGACTAATATAAAGGGCGGAATAAAGGTTGTTTCTTGTTTTCTTTTTTTTTTTTAGAGGCAAACATATTATTTAAGATAAACTCTCAAAGTGAGTTTCAGGATTCCCCTAGAGGTCTTGAGATGTTTGACTGTTTCTGATTTACTTGCGATAAGGTCAGAGGTCAGTTATACCTCTATGTTTACCGTCAGCGTTGTCTGTTGAGGTGTGTAGAATTGAATGCATTCTCACAGGAATACCCAGAGTGCATCTGCCATGGAAGGGCACAGCTTCCAATTTCATCATGTCTCAAGCACACTTTGTTGCCGATGATTTCTCCATCAGGGCGAGGAGCCCTGTACTCTAGTAGCGTGATTAAAGTAATGGAGTGACTGTCCTGGGAAATATCACCAACTGGGCATTTACCAGTGATCTATGGAATGCTTCGGTGGTCAGATAAACTGCTAACTGCAGTGCTAACTTATTGTGGACAAGTGCAAAAATGTACCATATACTGTATTAGGTGTGTCTGTTGCATTGCTACATTGTGATATTGCGATATTAATAATTAGAATTGGAATATCGATAATCATTTCCCTATTTTGTAAACATAATTTAAAACACAGGTTATGGGAAAATTCATCAAAAATGTTCATCATATCAAAACTATATTCAATATTGGACTCGTACAACAACAGTAATTCCAAGATACCGAAGACACATTATTTTTGGCCACTAATGTTTCCTCTTCCATCTCTATTATGTCATTAGCTTCCTCAGCCACACATCTTACTCTTCTGTCTGAATCAAACACAGCTAAGCCAAACAGCCAATGGATGCATCTCTCCATAAAATTACCAGAATATTGCACTTCCTGCAATATTTTCGATATGTGTTTGCGTTATTGCGATACTGAGTTGATATATTGTGCACCCCTAATATCCATTATTATTTAGAGATCTAAAAATATATTAAAACTAGTCAAAAACTCAATATTCCCTTTTAGATATTTATGAAGATATCAGACAGACTCTTAACATGCTGATTGAAAATCTGGATATAGCTGTTTTGACTTATATTTTCAGATATAGCACAGCCTGAGTTAACATTTTCACGATAACACAAATTATTTTAAATTTGATTTAGTCAAAACATAATTTGAGCTGTCTTGAGTTTCAATTGTAGTAATACATACAAAAGAACTGTACTGTAACAAGAGCATCTCACGCAAAATAATGATCGTCATTGACAACTATCAGGAATATCGCATAAATGGAAATGTGAATCCAGTCGCATTCAAATAATGAAACAGTCATACGTCTCTCTCTCTCTCTCTCCTTCTTTTGCTTTCTCTCTCTCCCTCTCTTTCTCCACATTTTCTATAACCACAGTATGAACTGCAAGGTCAGAGTCAATCTGTGCCCCCATCTTGTTAAGTGCATTTTTATAGCGTTGATGTCACGAGCCCTTCGTCTGTTGCGTCTGTGGCTCGTACCTTCCTGTCGCTTTTTGTTTGCCTAATAAACATAAAGAGCAGGAAAAATATAGATAAAGGCTGTCAAAGAGGGCTAAACGCAATAGCACTGTGGGAATAGGCCGCGGTCTGGCAGTCCGCTATAGCTGTTGTAGAGAGCAGGTACTGTACGCACATTCTACTGTATGGCGTTTTTTTGTTGTCAGGGTCAATTCTCCCGCGACCAGCATACATGGAATTGTCTTGGAGATCACACTTGAACTCCAGTCACATATTTCCTCTCTTTTCAAAATTGTATCACATTGTATCGGTTGTTTCTGGACATAATCTCAATCAAATCCTTCACTTTGAAGTTCTCGCAATCGGTGTTGTTGTTACCGCGTGTCTTCGAAAGCGGAACCAACACACGTCTGACCAAATAAAGGTAACATTTTCAAATTGGTTCCTTCAGTAATTGTTGCAGCGCTA
The DNA here is from genome assembly GCA_025399855.1 of Forbesichthys papilliferus. NCBI lineage: Eukaryota > Metazoa > Chordata > Actinopteri > Percopsiformes > Amblyopsidae > Forbesichthys > Forbesichthys papilliferus. The sequence continues at coordinate 3,254 of JAODOY010005475.1, read as the reverse complement.
CATGTCTATAAATACACTAGCTGGGGTTTACATGTTGCCACCTGCTCTGCTTGGCCCCAATGTATGCTACAGTTTAAAAGTAGAACAATACACTGCAACATAGACTGGAGGCAATGCTGCACGTAAAGCTCACTACATTTACTGTACATACACAGTGTGTGTATATCAGTAGTTCTAATGTCGTTGCCGACTGCGTTTATACTGTAAGTCCACGAGAAGCATCGTGAGGTAGAGACAGGGCAGCGTACTGTACAGTAGTGAACCTGTCCTGTCTCAGTCGATTTCCCATCCAGATGTATCAATTTGACTTCCTATTGATTTCTGGGGACGCCGTTTTGAAGGTGTTCACTGCAATGACATGATCACTCAGTCAGAGACTGCAGAGATCGTCAGGCAATGGGGAGACGGCTGACAAAATGCTAATCCGTTTGCAGTGGAAGTACAGTACCTCATGAGTTGCCCGCCTGGCCGCTTAAAGGTACAGTCAGCTATTGCAAGCTAATTGTAAGCTAATTGCAAGCTAACTGTAAGCTAATACACTATTTGTAACTTTCACCAAATACCTCATACATTTCGCTAGCTCTGTGGGTGCTGAAAAAAGAATCCGATACTTCTGCACAGCCCTGGCTCCGTCAATAGGAAGATTAACAAGGTGGCGACCACCGCTCACAACTAAGCCATAGCACCAGGCTTTGCTTCACAATGCGTTTCAGTGTGTGAGGGATACCGTTTTGATTTGAGCCCCAGGTCAGCAAGCATTCTCGAGAATGACTCCGACTTAAATGTGACAGCGAGCGAGCGATCGTTCACGCACCCCTACAGTATGTGTTCGTACCTTGCTCACCCTTCAGGTAAATAGCGGGGATGGGAACTCTGCTGGTTAAGCGGGGAGGGCGATTGGGATGCAGGCAGGGTAGCGCGACAGTTCACCTTGGGCCCTACCGCGTCCACGGCGATGTGCGGCGGCACACGATAAAACACACGGCCTGACGAGCGCGCAAGGGAGTTAAGGAGGGGATGAGAGGGGGAGGATGTGCAGGGGGAAGGGGGAGGTTTCTTTTTTCCTCTGCCTCTCTCTCTCTCTCACTCAACCGCACGCACACATGAATGCACGCACAGGGAGCCTTAAAGCGGTGACTTTGAAGTGGCGTCTTTGATTACAGTAAGGTTAATTAAAACACATCTAGCAGACAATGATAACAGGAAGGTGCAGATAACAGACAGTGTGGATCGAGAGAGGGAACTAATAGCAAGCTACGGCTGATAATGGCGACACTTTTCTTACAAGCCGCGCCGCTGTAATGCTGATTGGCACCAAGGCAAGCTAGAATACGGGCACCTGGGAAGGTCAAGAGCTCAACGGTGTCAATACAGCACATTATCGCGCTGCTAAGGCTTGCGGTGTTTCCAAAACGACGGGGAAGTTGAATTGACCTAGTGAATTGCTTTTACAGTGTGATGTCAATAGAATGCATGTTCAATTTGAACCACATTTTCCAGACAGTAGAAAGCGCATCAAAATGATTATGTCTTTTTGAAATGAAGTTGAATGTCTTCTATTTGTATTGCAATGTACTTTTTTGAATCAGAAAAAGCCCTTTTGGGTAAAGCCGGCATTACATAAACGCTGTCAAAGCTTTCCCCGGTGGCCATTATTTGACATTTTCTTGTGTGGGGCGTAACTCCTTAATGCAGCGCTGACAAACATGTAATCTTTAGGGCTTCACCAGGCTTAACCATGATGAATGATGGCTGGGCTGAATAGAAGGGGTGAGAAAACCCTGTAATCTAGATATTTGTGTGTGGCCAGCGTTGGCAGACATGAATGTAACTTATGTCCTTGTTCATCTCGTTCTCTAAACCCCCCCCCCCCCCCCCCCGGGGTCTCTCCTGGGTCCCGGTGGCGGCGGTGCCCTCTCACATCTCACCTCATCTGTCTTCCGATAACCCCTGACACCTTTGTCTGCCCCCCCCCCTGCCCCTGTCTCACTTATTTTCTTTAAGGCATTGTTTATTAACCTGCCCGCTGCCTGTACAGTTCTCTTATTTAGTCTTTTCTCCCCAATAACCATAATTTTATGTAACGCTCCCCCGTCTTGTTGTCACGTTTCTACGGGTGTGTTCAGTGGACTGAGTGTTCTGAACGTTCAATTGCCTGTTTGAAGTTTTTTTTTTTTCACTCGAAGACCCGTTTCCTTGAAAACGTTGAAAACGTTCTTGAACTACTCTCAAAGCCGTTTGCTCCGTTTAATGGGCGTGGCGTTGCTTAGTGTCGTGTAGGAAGTTTCCATGGTGTTTTTGTGAGTGTTTGTGAATATAAGTCACCATAAGTATTGACTGTTGATATCAAGAATTAGAATGTTTTATATCAATAATAGTTTTTGATATAATGGATATCAACAATTTTTATATCCAAAATTGCATTTTTGATATCAACAAATATTGATATAAAAAATTTGAAATTCTTTATCAACAATTAAAAATTTTGATATCAAGTATTCATTGAATAAATTATAAAACAGCTTGCCACAATGTAGAAAATATTGGACATCAATGTTGCTACAACTGTTTTGATCGCACCACCTAGCTCTCCCAGGCTACTATATCCCCCCCCTTCCCCCTCCCCCTCCCCAGTCTGTGTTCTACAGGGGCGTGGCAGGCTCCCAGGTGACGCTGAGCAGCCTGGTGAATCAGCCGAGGGCCCTGCTGGAGGAGCAGGCGCGCCACCTGCTGACCGACACGGAGCGTCAGACCATGGGGTACTACCTGGAAGAGTACCGGGACGGACACGTGGGTGTGGAGCAGCTGGTCATGGCCCTGTTTGAGCTGCTCAACACGCACGCCAAGGTGTGTGTGTGTGTGTGTGTGTGTGTGCGCGTGTGTGTGTGTGTGTCATGGCCCTGTTTGAGCTGCTCAACACGCACGCCAAGGTGTGTGTGTGTGTGTGTGTCATAGCCTTGTTTGAGCTGCTCAACACGCACGCCAAGGTGTGTGTGTGTGTGTGTGTGTGTGTGTTTGCGTGTGTGTGTGTGTCATGGCCCTGTTTGAGCTGCTCAACACGCACGTTAAGGTGTGTATGTGTTGGTGTGTGTGTGTGTGTGTCATGACCCTGTTTGGGCTGCTCAACATATGCCAAGGTGTGTGTGTGTGTGTGTGTGTGTGTGTGTGTGTGTGTGTGTCATTGCCCTGTTTGAGCTGCTCAACACGCACGCCAAGGTGTGTGTGTGTGTGTGTGTGTGTGTGTGTGTGTGTGT
>JAODOY010005474.1:0-10380 GCA_025399855.1 Forbesichthys papilliferus | reverse complement strand
CTGTCTAGGGAGAGATTGATGGGTGGAGAGAGAGACAGAGAGAGAGAGAGAGAGAGAGAGAGAGAGAGAGAGCAAGAGCAGGGGAGAGTCGGTGTGGGGTGCTGTGTGTGTCTTGTGTGTGTGTGGGGGGTATTGCAGCAGCAGCCCTGGTGAAGCCTTGTTGTGGGAGGAGGCTGCGTCGTCCAGTGCATGTGGTGCAAAACATGGATGGTTGGGGGGGGGGGTGTGCCGGGCTAATACATTATGCATTGACAGCATGTGTGCAACCAAGCCACTGCCAGAAACACAGTCAGGAAAGACACACTCAACTGACCATCCATGCATCCAACCCATCCTCTCTCTCTCTCTCTCTCTATCTCTCTCTCTATCTCTCTCTCTCTCTCTCTCTGACTCTGACTCAGACTTGATTCATCCCTCCTCACCCACGGTGTGAGCTACATTGCCATAGTAATTATGTATAGCAGCAGTACATCTCTGTTGGTATAGTGGGAAGTGGTTTTGTGTGTGTGTGTGTGTGTGTGTATGGGTGGGTCACCGGTAGCTCCAGCCCCTCCACTTCTCTCTAATATCTTCCACACCTGCCTCAGACTCCACAACACACCCAGCTTCTTCTGTAGTAAGACAGCGACCCCCCCCCCCCCCCTCCCTTCCCCTTCCCGCCTTCCTTGTTTCTTTAACCAAGTCCCGTCCGCCTCTGCCGTTCACTGGCTTTACTTTGGGAGCATCTCATCTCTCGTCCACACACACTTACAGGAGCAACAGCTCACTCCCTAGTAAAAGCCCCCCCCCATCACCGCCACCGCCACCATCCCATTTCCTGTTTCCGGCGGGGGTTTAATGGGAGGGAAAGGGGTGGGGGCTGACGTCTCACAGACGGGGGGGAGCAGACGTCCGGGTGGGGCCTGCGTGGCCGTATGTTTGTGGCTCCGTCAAAGGGTCCTTGTGTCGCCACCGCAGCGTCGACGCTCCGCCCCCAGACACGGCAGTGCCAGCCTGCCACGTACACCACCACTGTTCTGCTCCCCAACAATGGTGGTTGGGCGTGTGTGTGTGCGTGTGTGTGTGTGTGTGTGTGTGTGCGCGCGTGCGTGCGTGTGTGTGTGTGTGTGTGTGTGCATTCTTGTGCGTGTGTGTGATTACCGCAAACGCACAAGTGTGCACGTATGCATCAAATGAATGAAATCACACACACACACACACACACACACACACACACACAGACAGTATGCATGTCGTCTACACACGAATGCGCACACTTCTCTGACAGAAGTAATGCAATTAAACTGCAGTTCGTAATCCCACTCTCATTTTATCCCAGATGATGTTAACTACCACAAAGTTTGTGTTTTATTGGAGGTTGCTTTGTTCTTGAGTCAATAGATTTATAGGCAATATTCTTTATATGAGAATAAAGATGCTTTGTGGAGTTAAATATGCTTTGATCATAGTTGGTCACTAAGTGTAGGATGATGAAAGACTTAAATATATCATATATATATTAAATGTCATAAAAATAAGTACAGCAAAACGTATTATTATTGTTATTATTGTGAAGATCGTATTGATCTCAAATCTAAAATTCTGAATTCTGTGCATTGGTATCAGTTGCATTGTTCCAGTATCAGATTAAATTGGTATCAGATTCAATACACTGATATCAGAATTCAATGCATTGGTTTCAGTTTCATGACTAGTCGAACACTTTAGACTCTTAAATGTTGCTAACTTGTTAATGTGATTTGAAAATAAGACCGTTTCTTTAGTTTTTTTCACTCTGTGGAGAAATAATCTTAGTAAAGACTGCAAATACTGGCTCTACATCTGTTTAACAGGTTATATTATTTATTGTAGCCTCAATTATATATTTTTTTTAATAGTTGGGCGATTTGTGTTTTATCTTGCTAATCACTAAAGAGAAGGTGTGAACACTGATGTGTTTCAGAGGTACTTAAGCGATGCCAGGTGCAAGTGACAACAGTTAACACCAAACATGACGTAAGACCAACTTATTGTTCAGCTGTTCCACCAGCAGGACAGCCCATCTGAACCTCTTATCCCTAACTCAAACCCAACCTTGAAAGCTGTTTAAGGAGCCTGCGGTTGTTTTACAATCGTCTGTGAAGCGGAAAGGGGTCTGCGTTTGTGTGTGTGTGTGTGTGTGTGTGTGGGGGGGGGGGGGTTGACTGTAGCCGCACAGCTGATTGGCTAAGATGTTCCTGCATAGTTACAGTGTCCGCACTACAACCCTTGATAAGGCCATTTAACCCACACCAACATGTACCTGTGTTGCTTTTTCTTTACAAGGGATCCCAGAGGTGGAGGTTATTCACGAGGAACTGCTATATTTCATTTAACTCGGGGCAGCCCTCTCCCCCATAGTCCCTTAGCAGACAGTCAAAGCTCCCCGGCAGTTTACCATAAATCGAAGATTAGGTGTTTGAAAAGAATATGAGGATGTGCCGAGCAGACTGTTGGCACTCTAACTAATTTGTTTGTGTAGTCCATTCTGATTTGTGACCCCCCTCTACCCCGAACCACCCACCATATGCACCCAACGACACCCCTCCTCCTTTTAAAGGTACTTATTCCAGGCTAATCTGGCTGTATTCCCAGTATAAATGATGGGTTGCGGTGGTGGATTAGTCTCGCTTCCAGGCATCTTAAGATGCAAAAAGAGTTGTCTCGGTCAAACTGTTAATTAGGGAGCCAGTGGCATGTTGATGAGCAAGCCAGCCATTCCATGAATACCGTCAAACAGGTGCGTATCCTGTGGATGAATGCAGAACCTTTGCGTGTCTACCCATGGCCTCTTAATAGAATACCGTGTGGCAACAATCCTCTTAAATACAGTTTCCTCCTTCACAATAGAATACATAAATGTACTAGCTACAGTACGGTATGTTGATGTGGTCTGTCCAGTCTGGGATGGCGGTGTAGGTTACTTCATAGCCTGTGGATACGTCTCATCACCTACACAGGCCCAACGACATTAAGCCTTACACAGCTTTTCTATAGTGTGTTGTACAATGTTATACTGTAATGATGATTTGCTACCTGTATTTGTATCTGGTCACAGAGTAGACCTATTTATTTCTTTGTGTGGAGGTATTTAGTCTTCTCAATCCAGACCAGTCCGCAATTTTAAAAATTTCAAAGGGCAGAAAGGAAGTTACTTAAGATGTTACGGTAATAGTCCATTTAAATGGAATTGTACTACAAGCCCAAAAGATTGGCTATATTATCAACTCTGGTTCAAAATGGTTAGAAATGCCATAGCATAGTGTAATGTGTTAAGTCCTCACTAGCCGAAATGGATACTCCGAATTGTAGAGCTCAGAATAAGATAAAGACAATGTGTATCCTCTACTCCTCCTCTAGTCTCCCAATTAGCTTCCATCTCATTTTATGGTGTTCACATTAAAGGCCCCCGAACAACAGCAGAAGCATTAAAGAGATGGAAAGACCTCTAGTAATTTTAGTTTATAGGGTTGCCTTTTTTTTTTAGTTTATAGGGTTTTTTGGTTTTTTGCCATGCTGTTTCCATTCGATGTTGAACTGCATCACAAGTGGCACTAGACTTTCTCTCTGTTCAACACATCACAACGCTGAAAGAGATTACGTTGTCAACTCTGCATTTTTTATCTGACAGTGGCGTGTGAGATGATTCAAACACCAACTCCTGACCAAATACTAACTAACCATCTGTTACACTGTGCAGTCTATGTATTTCATAGGATATTTTACAACATATCAAGCTGTGCTGCCTTTCCAAAGACATCACAGTAAATCTCTCTAGGTCCCAGTCTTACTTGATATAGCGTGCGGTTCCCATGTGTGGGAATACAGTGTGTGTGTGTTCTTTTGGCTCAGATATAGCCAACGTCTGTAATAGTAACCGATGGAATTAGACCTAGCCTCTTCCTCTGGCAGCACGAGGACTTTCATGTGGGCACTGGAGATTTTACCATCGAGGCAACACACTTCCTTGCGACCACTGTTACCCCGTGACCCCACTTGTGAAAGCAGGACTTCATGTCTGTCTGTATAGCTTTGCTCTCTGAAGAGTGCTTCTCTATACCTCTTTGCCTCTCTAAGTCTTTTCTTCTGTGTGGCTTGAGTTTTGGCCCAACCTTGCACTTCGCATGACTCATCACAATAACACGCGACAATGTCATTTTCTTATCTCTTAATTTCCTGCTGCATATTAAAACGGACTTGAAAGAGACAGCAGTGCACAGCCAAAGATGCAGTTGAGCTGCAACCTCATCTTTGTCATTAGCGGTCATCTTTGAGCTTGTTTTATCACTTCGGACTGTGGATACAAGAAACAGAGGTGTGTGTTTTCTATGGTGTTGTCACGCCACTTCCAGGGTTTGCTTTAAGATAACATCCCTGAGATAATCTGGGTGCTGCTGTCGTTGCCCTTAGCAGTGTCCTTTTAAAGAAGCTGGAACACACCACCCATGGCGTTATCTTAAGATGGCTCTCGGAACCTCCCGCCAGCTGTCCAGACCCTTGTTTAGCACCAGGATTTTAGTCTCTTGCATTTTAAAACCACCGTATCCCTCTTCTCGGTCGATATCTGTCAAGATAGACGTGTTTACCTGCAGATACAGTTGCTACGCCTTTCTTGCAGGGAGAGAGAGCGAGAGAGAGAGAGAGAGAGAGAGAAAAATAAAATGCAGCTGTATTTTGAATGTGCCAAGCAAAGCCCTTCATTGTGTTTGACACGTTGTCAAATAAGAGTGCAAGACTACTTGAAATATGTAAAAAGGAAAAATATCTTCTCCCTAACTCCCCACATTCCAACAACCATGGCACGTTTTAACAACGTAAACCAGCTGTAGTTACGACCATTGTAGCATTTTAATTACATGAAATATGGTAACATGAGAAATGAGTGGAAATGATTATGAATGTGGCTACACTAATCCCTGTTACCAGGATACAGTGGTGTCATAACAGTGTTATCAAAATAAAGTTAAATGGAGCACTGACAAGTTTAGATTGGGTCAGACTGACATTAGAAGTGCATATAAATATCAGCACCCCCTAGTCCTGTGAGAGGCCTGTCAAAGCACACCATAATCCAGTACCTCTACACACACACACACACACACCACTGAAAACCACCTGAACTTTCTGTCTATGAAGGTCATACTGTATTTTAGCAGTCCACTGAACCCTCTTCCTTGACTAGTAAGATATTTACAGTATAAACACATTTGCTGGAACACTTACTGTACACATGGTACAGACACACACACACACGCACACAAAAACACGCACACACACATGCACTCACAATCACTGGTGTTGAAAAGTGTGACACTTGGTGGCACAGCATTGCAGTCAGATCGACACACAGAGAGATACGTGTGATTGGATTTTAACATGACAGATTAGCAACATGTCCTCCCAATCAAATATGGAGCTGTTACCGTGTACAGTGTTTGTGAACGCACACCTGCTCGATCAGACACATTCACATTAAGTAGCAGGAAAAAAGGCTGGTTGCTCTTGGATCCCACAACCACAGAAATTGTACATGCTTCTTATTTATATCACTTCTATATTTACAAACCCTTCACCTTCATCATTCTATTTATATTAATGGAGAAAATATCACTGTCTGACATGGGATTTAGATCTATGTATATCCACTAATTAGTATGAATATTTGGTATACAGTAGGGCTTAGATATGCAATCTATTAGAGTTGTTGTAATAATAATAATAATAATAATAATAAATAATAATAATAATAATAATAATAATAATCTTTATATAGCTTTTTTATACAGAATCGCAGTTCAAAGTGCTTTACAGTGAGGGAATGCATGTACAGTTGTGCTTCCCATAAACAAATACATAAATACAGAGAAACAACATTAACATTAATTAAATGGTTAAAGGAATCAGATAAAAAAAATAAAAGAAATATTAAAACAGTTGCATAACAGAATACAATAAAGACACATAATACTGAAATGACATATGTAAATAAAAATACAAATAAAATACAAAATATGATTAAAACAATCAGATGAAATAAATATAATAGTAGTATCATGTGTATATGGACATGCTCTGGCTTAGAGGTGCCGTGTTGCTGCGATCGCAGGCTGCTCACTGCTGCCCTGTAGCATGACGTTTGGATGCATGTGATCCCCCAAGCAGCTGGTCACTCACTAATACATACCTTTCATATCTATGTAATGCATTATGTATACCTCAACTCATATCTACCTATACATGTCAGCACAATGTTTTGTACCAGTTATTATTATAATAATAATAATAATCGTAATCATAATAATATTGATCATATAAATATAGAGATTTAATAAAACATTGATAACGTACCTGTAAGATTCCTTGAGCAAGATGCCTAACCCCCTAACTGCTCTCGATGGTTGGTCGCACCTTGCATGGCAGCAATCCCCATCAGTGAATGAGTGGGTGAATCTGAGGCAATAATGTAAAGCGCTTTGGATAAAAGCGCTATATAAATGCTGTCCATTTATTATTATTACTGTGGCTTTGTTCTGGAGATTTTGATTTGGGCTGCTACTTAAGTATAAGGAGGGTGTTAAAGAGGAATTTGGAAGACGTGCTTTTTGAGCATATCTCACACTGGAGGTCAGGAGCATCACACTAAGAATAACCTTGGTATACTGTATAAGGTCATATACTGTATTCTTGCTAGTAGCAGACTAGCCAATGGCTGCTGAAATCACCCCCTCCAACTTCTTATGGGAATACAGGAAGATTGCTGAAGATGTGAAAACTGTGTTTTATGTTCAAATGTATACTGTGCATTTCTGTACACTCCCTTGAGTCTTCATGGCAAGAATCTAACTGTCAAGGAGAGATTGAAGCACATTGTATCTGTACCTTGTGTGGTAAATGAGCTACACCAAGTGACAGACGCATGGCTCTTTAGTATGTAATTATGAGTCGAGGGGATTGGGAGGGGGTTTGCAGTGACTGCAGGACATTGTAATTAATCTGGCATGAGTTGAAATAAAGCCATTGATTACTGATGTTATCAGTACAGCTGTTATGATGAACAGCTTTTGTCATAATCTCCTGCATTACCAAGTCTAGCAGCCCTGAAGATGAAAAACACTGAAATTCCAATGTTACCATAGAAGAAGAAACCAAATTACGTTTAAAATAATTAATTGGTTCAAGAGGACTAACCAAAACAAACTTAACTCTGCAGTAGTTACTGTATGAACATACCTGTCAGTTTGACAAATAGTCTAAAAAACGCTTAAAAGACGCGAAGCATGGCGCCATAAAAAGTTCATGCCAGTTGCGCCGTATCATAAGAAAACAATGGTTTTACCGGCGACGCGTTTCTATCGACGCGTCTCGGTGTGATCGGGCCCTTATAGTATCAACAAGGTTCATGAGTGTTGTGCTCAAAAATGTTAACCTGACACACCAGATGGGTTTGTTATACAGAACGATCTTGGAGGCCGTCGCCATCCGCTTGGAAAAGGGCAGGCACTTTCAAAAGGTATCTGGCAGGGGAATGGATGAATCTGTCTGCCAGTATCTATCACTGGCTAACATCCTGCTAACGTCACACCCCATAGCGGCCAGCACGATGCTGATTGGTCCAAACCACTGGGGGTTCAGACCCACGGCAAAGTAAAACTAGAGCACGTGTGAAGTGAAACTGCACCCTAAAATGTGTTTTCTTTTATAGCTGTAAACGAAGTAATAGGATTGGTCTGTGGTGAGACACATCAATGTTGGTAATATTGACAAATGTCCAATTTTAATACAAATCTGCATTTTATTGTTTGAAAATAGAACTACATCATATCCGTTAAAAATCACCCTAGGACCATGCTGGTTTTCATAGGTACACTTAGTCCGCTCATACGTCATCAAATTCAAATGTTAACGTTAATGTGGGGTATCGGGGGTCCCCCTCACAGACCTCCCCTCACTCAGCTCCTTGACACATTTTTGAAAGTAGTAGTGGGTGGAGTCAGGCTCAGCGCTGGGGTGCAGTTACACTTTAACTTAGCCGTCTTAATTTTGTAAGACAGCTATCTGGGCAGTGTAGTAACTTGCAGCTAGCCTAACACATTATGTACAATGTGTGTTAGTTATGAAGGGTGAGGGTTTTAATGGCCCTCATATTTCTCATGGGGATGGAGAGAACAGACAGAGAATAAAAATGTAATCATATTAAATAGCACTACATTATGACTTCTATCCTAAATAGAGATTTTTAATTTCAAATGGGCTGAGACCAGATGTGTGCATGTGTGTGTGCGTGTTTGTGTGTGTGTGTTTAATGTAATTGAACTTGTCTTCTGGTATTCGTATTGGACAGCCTGTCTCTCTACAATGACATACACTGTAACTGCGTCTGTCTAATCAGGATAATGGTAGGTTTGAATGTGTTTTTACAGCGTGTTGGTTTTTGCTAGTATATAGCTAACTGACTGACTAACGGAGTAATGTTAATTTGCTGCAAAGCTTATCTGAGTTGAATAAACTGAGATAAGATGATGAATAAACTCCAAGGCGTTGTCACTAGTGGACCCTGTACATCTCATACATTTGTGATCTGGCATTCATGTATTCTACGTATAGCTAGTTAATAATGAGTGTAACATTTACGATTAGTTCAAGTGTTAGGCAACACATGTGGTTTCACCTCATCATCTCAAATACCTTTGCTTTACTTTGATTTACTGTGCTATTCTCCAACACAACCAACTAAGGCATTTCAGAATTTCACGGGAACAAAACATATATTATTAATGTGTTATGGACATAGTCTGCGCCAAAGACGCTTGCCTCTGCACCCTCTCAAATGCTATCAAATATTAAACACTTATTGGCTGGGAATGAGAGGCCCTCGAGCTGAATTCAAGCTTTTGAAGAAAAGGGCATTCAAGGGTCCAGCTAATCGCCAGTGTTGGAGTATTCTTAATTGATTCAATCAGTCCAGGCCTGCCTGTCTTATCTTCAGATCGTAAGATCAGAGTTAAAGTTAAACGCACACCTGCATGCATGCATGCACACACACACACATACACACACACAGACACTTAATGCAGACACAAATACACGCACACGTACGTGCACACACTTTGCACACACACACACACACACACAGAACGAGAGAGAGAGAGAGAGAGAGAGAGAGAGAGAGAGAGAGAGAGAGAGACACAAACATGTAGTTTACATGCATGTACACACAAACACTCACACACACACACAGAACGAGAGAGAGAGAGAGAAAGAGAGACAGACATGTAGCTTACATGCACACACACACACACACACACACACACAGAACCAGAGAGAGAGACACACATGTAGCTTACATGCACGTACACACACACACACACACACACACACACACACAAACCACACGCATACAAACAAATATGCCCAAGCGGCAAACGCTCATAGTCATATTTCCCGTGTACGAGCTATGCGGCGGCTTTATAATAATCCATATGTCGTTTGTGATCTAGCCCCTGTAAGCCACGCTGCCTCTAGTGCTTTAAAGGTAAAGGTGCTTCTATTGTCACAAACATGTAGCGAAACTTCCACGGCATTTAACCCATCCCTCAAGGTGTCGGTGGGCAGCCGCTGTGCAGCGCCCGGGGACCAGGTAGGGGCCAGTATCTCTGGTCGGATTGGCACTGACGGGAGAGTGAACATAACAGGTAGCCTCACGATACCATCCTGATCTCGTGAGCTTCAGTTTAATTTGGTCTTGAGAATCAGTCTGGAAAGTCTCGGAATAATTTTGAATGTGAAAGCAACTGAACTTTCCAATCAGCGTCTTGTTGATAGCTATACGGGTGTGGTTAAAAACGACCAGATGGTTCATCCAATCAACTGCCAAGTGTTTTTTTTTAAGTATAGCCATTCACAAACAGTTTCAATGTATGGCTCCCCAGATGGACTTGTGACATCAATTCTTCTGGCATATCATGTTAGAAAACAGGAGCACCCAGAGGAAACCCACTCAGACACGGGAAGAACATGCCAACTCAACACAGAAAGGCCGGGGACCGTCTTGCTGTGAGGCCACAGTGCTATCCACTGGGCCACCGTGTTGCCCCTTTTGCCCCTTTACAGTATGTGTACGGCCACCGTGCCCAGCGAGGAAAGCCACAGTGTGTTATTGTAGGTGAAAGCACCACACCTTGGATGCAGCCACCACAACAATAGAGGCGGCCCGTCCACGCGGCTCTCGTTAGGCTTCCCTTGGCCCCTCGCTGCCCGCCCCCGACATCTGCAGCGCGTTTCCTCTCCATGCTGTGGGGAAGGGAGGGGGGTGTGGTGGGTGGGGTGTGTGGGGGGAGGAAGTGGAATGGAAAAAATACCCCC
>JAODOY010005473.1:0-10381 GCA_025399855.1 Forbesichthys papilliferus | reverse complement strand
CCTCAATAGAACTCTATGGGAGAAGGACCAGAGACAATATATAGAGGAGACAGACCACTTAGAGAGTCCTCAATAGAACTCTATGGGAAAAGTACCAGAAACATTATATAGAGGAAACAGGCTACTTAGATAATAATGAAAGGAACAATATGGAAGAATTATAATTATATTTTATTATAGAGGTACATATGGCAGCTGGAGGAAAAGATTGCCAATTGTCAGACTTGTACCTGACAGAACCTTAACTTAGCTCCGATGTCTGACCAAGATGGCTGCCGAGTGACCAGACATGAATATTTCTAAGCTTTATGTCTTTACCCTGTACTTGCATGCTAGTCTGCATAATTATGGGCGGACCAGGCCCTTCCCAGTCAAAACTGGAACTAATGGGCTTGATCAGGACAACTAAATGGGGTCTGGCTGTATCAAAGGCCTTCCCTGGAAGAGGCCTGCTTCAAGCAGCGACACGGGCAGACAACAGGCCTGAAGGCTCGCAGTGTGATCACGCTGGGAACGCAATTGGCTCCCATAATGTCAGCGGTCAAACGGAGGGGCTTCACAGACCCCATGTTGAGATCTTTCCAGAGACTTTCAATAGCATTTTTGTTTTGGCAAGCCAGCATAGATTTTTCTCATCTTTTTCCTTTTTTTTTCTCTTTTTGATGAAAAATATTTAATGTGTTTAGATTTGTGTTATTTCTTCTGTGTGTGTGTCTCTCAAACACTATAAACTGTTTCCTTGTAATAGCCGGGAAACAAGACGGCCAGCCAAAGCTGATTGAATATAAAGGGATTTATTAGAACATTCAGATGGCTGAGAAAGGGGAGTGCAGAGAACAGAAGCCCACCCCTTCCCCACCACAGTGTAATAACCTCCTAAATCATGTTTGACATTTTTAAGTTGGGCATAGTGGAGATTCTGGCAATATCCGAGCTCCAATATTAAAGCTGCTTTCTGCCCGTAATCTCATTGCTTTGTTTGACGACTCGCAATATGACACCCCCCCATCCTCCTCCACCTCCTTATCTCTCATATCGCCTCCCTGACACCCCCCGTGAGACCACCCACTCCACACCCGGGGGTCGCCATTGCCCTGACACCGGTTGCTAAGGGCTGTCGCCGAGGGAGGAGCAGGTTGTGAGAGAAAACCCCCATTGTGCACGTCATCCTGAATGAGACATGAGGGTTCTTTGTGCTGTGTACATGAGAGACAGAGGAGAGACCTCCACCACCTCACTATAATGCATTTCTATAGGAACAACGTCATGTAAAGGTTCACCCCCTAAAGGCAGGGTCACACATTTTCAAGAACGCTTGCTAAATTCAAGCTCACATCAAAACACTATTCCGCCACACACACCTCAGCTCAGAGGGATTTAGGATTAAATTGCTCCACTATACCTTCACATAGACAATAGTAGTGGTGTGCTGCTAAATGTAAACATGTCACATATAGCACCTTGTTGTTCAGAGGAGCAGCACCACCTGTTAACCCCCGGGTCCCCCAAGGGTCCCCAATGCAAGGTGTACATTTGTTGGTGGAGTGCTACGCCCCCCAGTGGCGCAGGTGAGAGCGGCGGTGACAGCTCCAGTGTTAGAAGGGGTCATGAGGGGGCAAGCACACCGCCACGTTCCGTTAATTAGCCTAGCACAAATGTCTCTGTAATGACACCTTAGGACCTGTGGATGGCGTCGGCACCATCCCAGCCTGGGCTACAGGTACCAACGGGGGCAGAGGAGGGGGAATGGGGGGTAATATCAATACAAGGGGGGAAGACAGTCACTTTGGCAGCAGCCAGTCTGGGTGTGCGTGTGTGTATGCGTCCATACGCATATGAGTTGAGTGTGTGTGTGTGCCTGCATATGTGCGTGTGTGTGCGTGCATCTGTGTGTGAGCATGCGTGTGTGTGTGAACGTGCATGCGTGTGCGTCTTAGTGCACGCGCACAAGCGTGTGCATATGTGCGTGTACGTGCATGTACTCTCCAGTGGCGTAGTTAGGTGTCCTACCTCGGATCAGAGGCGGCTCTAATTGGCCCGCAGGGTGCGGCCAGAGGAGAGTGCTACCATCAGGGCTGCAGCGGCAGCGGTTTCCTAGGCAAATAAATCATGGATTCCCTGCCTCCTGTTGTCATTAATGCCAAGCCCGGTCAGCGCACCACACACATTTGATTATGTCTGTTACACCTGGCAGCATTGAGTGGCAACGCTGCTGGAGACGCTGCTAGAGTCATGGCAGGTTAAAGGTGGAGTCAGCGATTGTAAGCTAACACACTTTTTGTCAAATTCAGTCGATGTCTCCTCACGGTCCGCTAGCTTTGTGTGCGCTGAATAAATAATCTGGTGTTTCTACACAGCCCTGGCTCTGTAAATGGGAGCACAAACAAAATGGTCCAGACCGCACCACACAACACTACCCCAGCCTTGGCAATGTGTGTCCAATATGTGGGGCAGAGCTTCTGAGGGAGCAGAAGTCCACAATAAAGATTGCACAGCCACTTTGTTAATACTGTAGCTATGCAATATGGTGTAATAACCATGAATACCATCAAAAAGAAAACAATTAAAAGAAAACATATTCTCTGAATGTTGATGTCACAACCCATTAAGGGTCTCCATCCACTGATAACCCACTGAGGATGAAATGCTCCTTGGTAAACAAACTAATAGCAGTCACAAAGGGAGTTGCTGGAATCCCCAGTAGGGGTGTGTTGCCATGGCGAGTAATTTTAACCAGTGAAAAAAACAGAAAAGAAAATGAGAGGAAGCAGGAAAATCACGCCCCAATTCACAACCACCCTCTTCTAGCCCCTAGCCCGCCCCCCCCCCTACACACACACACACACACACACACACACGCACGCACGCTCGCACACACACAGCCGGGCAGAAAGCTAAGCAGAAAGATTTAAAGAGAACATCCCAGGCATATTTCCAGATTAGGCTGCCGTGCCAGTGGGATGAGAGGGAGGGTCAACACGGCATGTCATGGTGGAGGAGGTGCCATGCATGGAGGGGAACTGCAGTCACCACCCGGCACTTACAGGAGAGGCACGCTGAGTTTGTATTAGACCCAAGAGCTGGCAGCTTAGTTATAGGATTAACATCTACTTCACGTCAAGAGCTTGTTGGGTTGTAACGGTGTGTGTGTGTGTGTGTGTGTGTGTGTGGATTACAACAAGAAATATTCACACACACACACACACACACGCGATTACTTGAGTTATCCTCAACAGAATCGGTGCAGGATGGCTGGCAGACTAAAAGCCATGTCCTAAAGCCACTAGATAAACTCCTGACAACAACATCCCAGCGTTCCATGGGAGCTGGGTGGATGGGACTCTGGAGTAAATAAGGTTACAATTTGCAATGTGTTACCCAGCAACCAGGAGGTCACGTGGCGCGAAACCGTTTTCTCCATATTCCTTCAATTGGATTTACACTTGTAATTGTTTTATTTAGGTAAAAAATATGTCCTTGCTATAACACAACTGACTTAAACTTAAATGTTTAAAACATTTAAAACATAGTGTTATACTTTATATATCATTTAAGTTTAATGTGCACTCAGAAGCGCATGTTCAGAACCAGAAACATTATTTTTTTAACCTGACATTTAAATATAAATTATACAGTATGGGGGAGATTGCTGTACAGTGATACTCCACACAGCAGTGAAATGAAATTAACGGATAATCTCTACAGAGGGCTGGATGGAGGTTCAGCCTGGTAAACATCTTTGGCTTCTTCACTAATCAGATTTGGGCACCGGTTACACACTTTCCCTGTAGCAGCATCTACCAAGGCAACTGTCCTCCTGCTGGACCCTAATATAACACCTACACACACACACACGCACACACACACACATGAATCTGAACACACAAAGACAACAACACATGCATAGCATCTGAATCACACAATTAACAAGTACACACACACACACCCACACACACACACACACACACACACACACAAGACTCACAGCAGAAGCTCACGGCAACTGACTTACACTGTAAATGCACGCGCGCACACACAAACACGAAGATAGAAACACAAACTCATGGCATCTGACTCAAACAATTAAATGTATTGTCAGTCAATTCATAGAAAGATTGTTGGTATTTTAAACAGTGTGTGGTCTGCACCACTTTTGTTTCCTATTTACAGAGCCAGGGCTGTGTAGAAACACCAGATTATTGTATTTTTTTTCATAGTGTAAACGAAACAGCAAGCTGGGGAGAGATATTCACTGAATTTAACAAAATGTATTAGCTTACAAACACACACACACACACACACACGACACACGGCAAATAGCACCCCCAACCCCCCCCTCCCCCCACCCCCACCCCCACCCCCCCCACCAATTCTCCCAGTGGATGAGCCACCGGCCGGGCCACCATATTGTCATTAAAGAGCATGGCATGGTGAAGGAGCTCGGGAAGCCCCAGAGCTGCATCTCCAGAGACCCTCCCCCCTCCCCCCTCCTCCCCCACCATCACTGAGGATGGCCCTTCGCCCCCGCTGCTCACTCACACACACAGACACACACACCCTGGACTCAGATGAGGCAGGGAGTCAGACCTGCATGTGTGTGTGTGGGTGTGTGTGCGTGTGTATGCATGTGCATGTGTGTGTGCTCATTATGTTCATCTTCAAAAAGCAAATGTAAGCCGAAATTTAAAAAAGCCTCTTTATCTCTGGAGACAGAGAGAAGAGAGGGCATTTGTATCCTCTTTAGCTCTAAACAACACCTACAAAAGTCTTATATTTACTTGGAAAATACCCAAAATGCCAGTGTTAACCTAAATCCCTCCTGCAGGCTTCAAACCAGGCCGGGTTTACAGTTAATTGATTCCAAGCTGAACCGTGTGCTGAACAGAAGGCTTTCAGCTGCGGTGCAACAGAACTCTCCAGAAGCCGTCTCCAGTGGATACTCCACAGAAACGGGAGGCAGGGCCTCAAGACAGGGAGCACTGTAATCATCTCCTGCATACGTGTGATGTGCAGGAGCGAGGGGGAAGTGTCTGGGTGGTCCGAAGGGAGGAGAGGAGGAGGTAAAAGACACCGGGAGTCTGAATCCAAACGAGGGGGCTTTTCTGCCCTGGCTGAAAGCGCCTGTGTGTCTCCAGCAGATGGACCATTGTCTGTCGTGGAGTCCTGGAGATTGTGGTGTTGAGAGGGTTGCTTGTGCCCGGGGTAGCCCAGATTCTTTGCCCCATCCTCCTACCCTCTTCTCCTGGGCTAAGGGCAGGCTTTGTTACATGTTTGTTTTGTTTGCTTCTGCTTTGGGATCCACTATGTATCTCACTTTAGTTCCCCCTTTCACTTTGCAAACAAAAAAGAGGCGATCGGTTTCTCTTTCACAGAGGGCAGCGTCCACATTTTCTCCATCGTCATCATGTTGGAGCACTGTTGTGACAGCAGAAGAATGCTAGCTTTGGTTGGATGGACATCCCCAGGGACTGAATGTAACTTCCACTGCATAAATCACCCAACCCCCTCAAACAGACAATATTATTAGAGAAAAAAAGACTATCCATGTACAGCACATCTCTGCCATCTTTGCTGTTAATGCTGGTAAACCTGCTTACACCACTGCAGCACACATAACCTGAGACATAAGCTAAGACTCACAATACGGCAGGGAAGGTTTTCAACTGTACACGCTAAACTGAGATGAGGCTACATGAAATGCGGCCTGCAGCTAAAAACCGTGCATGTCGTCACTGGGGCTGTGCATTTTCTCAAGGCAATATAAAGAAATATCCCTTTATTTCAGCCATATGGTAGCATTTTCACAGCCATTTGTGGTTCGCTGCTTTGCGCTGTTAGAGTCATTAATTACATCACTGTACTTCAAGTATATCACCAGCATGCAGAGGGATCCCTTTGACCACACTTGGAAACATTTTCCTAGCGCACCAAAGACATACACAACCTCCCCGTGTCAGCCATCACAAAATGGCCACGGCTTGACATGAAATAGCATGGCTAGCTAAATCCCTCTATACCGTCTTAGTCAAATGTTTCCTAAGATGAATGCATAGGGGGGCTCATGTGGGGGTAAGTGGGGCATGGCGAGATCAGGGGACGGGTCCTAAACTCCTAATGAGAGGTCCTCATGTTCCCCTGAAATGAGCAGCAGAGCAGAGGAGCTTTATAAAAAAAGGCTCTGGCATTATTTATGACTGCCTATAAAAGCTGTAGTTAATTACAGTGTTTGGGACTTATAAATTACAGATTGTGTAGCTCCTGGTATAATTACAGTGGCGTGGGCTGGGGCTCTGACTTAGGAGGTGGAGATGAGCAGAGAGAGAGAGGGAGAGAGAGAGAGAGAGAGAGAGAGAGAGAGAGAGAGAGAGAGAGAGAGGGGGGCATGCTAGAGGGGGCCTTCTGGAGCAATGTGGTAAAGCCAGACTCGGAACAGGGCCGTGTACCCACATGCTAATGTTGGGATAGCGTCCACACTGTACGTTAGGCTCCTGTGTGCTCTCTCTCGACAAAATGGAGACCACCACAGAGGCAGTGGCAAATATACTTGATACACATACAGTACATATACAACTTGCTTCATTACCCATGTTTCTATTTATTGGTGCATGTATAATAGTTCATTCTCAAGAACGCTTGCTAGATTAAAACTCAAATCAAAACAAAAACAGCTCTACCTTCAATGCCATAGGCTGCTCTGTCAAAAGCTCTGCCCTACACATTGGAAACACATTGTGAAGGCTAGGATATTGTTGTTGTGTGGTGCAGCATACACCACTTTGTTTGTGCTCCAATTCACATAGTCAGGGTTGTGTTGAAGTACCAGACTATGTTTTTAGCATGTACAGAGGTAAACTGTAACGGTAAACTGACAGACTGCAAGGAGACATTTGGTGAATTGAACAAAAAGTGTATTATCTTACAATCGTTTACTATAACGTTAACATTCACAAAGCCAATATTTTCTGGTGAACAAAGCCGGCAATTCAACTAATCATTAGCAGTGGGCTTGGTTTATTGATCGTCTTCTTAGAGGAGCTCAGTGGCAGGGGAAGCCCGTCATCCAGGCAGACAGTGGAGATGTTTAAGAGGGTTAATCCTGGCTGTCCCCTCTCACTCATTAGCAGATGCATCAGTGGCCTTTACCAGCACCTGACTGCAACACGTATGGACACAGAGTGGCCCCAGTGCACCCTGAGAGACATCCCAATGGCTGGGGCATGCCTCAAGGATGTTAGATGTGGTCAGAGGTCAGGTCAATGGCCTGCCTTAATGCACTTTGTGTTGTCATCTATATTGAGGAGCAACAGAGATTATAATAATCCCACAATGCATTTCTCCAGTTGCAAGGGTTTAGGAACAATAATTTGCTATTAGGTAGGGATATGCTTTTCTGGCTCCGCCGGACCATTGCTCTCAGCTAAATGTTTCACCGATATGTCTGGAACCTGTTCACTTTAGTGTTTGCACATTCACCCTGGATGGTAGACCAATCAGGGACCAGTAGGGGTGGCGACATTGAAGTCAAGCTTGTGTTTCGAAAAGGTCGAGCTACAGTAAATGAAGCAATTGTAATGGCGGTGGGCTGGCTATCACAGGGCAGTTATACCTCAAAACGTTCGTCAGAGCCTATGAGGTTTTAGCGTGCATTGTAGAGCATCCACTCTCTACACGGGAGAGTTACATCATACATGATTAGATGAACTGTTGAGTCTAGATACACCGGGCTAGGGATTTATTCTTAGATATGAGTGGCTATGTGGTTATTATGTTAAAGAGACCAGAGCGTCTCAATTACAGTCTATTATTTTGTGTTGTCCACACACATTTTGTGCATATTGTGCAGCCCCTGTGTGTGTGTGTGTGTGGTGGAGATAAAAGTCCATCCAATGGCCAAAGAGCCAGTGGGAAGGTCAGCCTTGCCATTCCTGGCTTCCTCACTTTTGTTTGAGTGCCTAAAGGAGGAAGGAGGTAGAACGTTACACCCTGCCTACAACACATCTCGGAACAGAGAGCCCCTCGGGTATAGGGATGGTCCCCACCTGAGTTTACAGGGCATTTTAACTGTGAGTAACAGTGTGAGATGTGAAGGTAGAAACCTTGTTGATATTACTGGATCAAAACAAAAACACTGCTCCCTTCAATGCCATAGGGTGCTCCCTCAGAAGCTCCGAACCCTCCCCCCCCCTCCCGCCCATTGGACACACATTGTCAAGGCTGGGATAGAGTTGTGTGGTGTGAACTGCACCCAACTGTTCCCATTTACAGTCAGGGCTGTGTAGAAACACCAGATTACATGTTCAACACGAACCGCTATCAGACTATGAGGAGATTTTTACAGAATTTGACAGAAGTGTATTAGCTAACAATCGATGACTCGGTCAGATACAGATCGGTCGGATACTTCTACACAGCCCTGGCTCTGTAAATAGTAAAAATAGTAACAAAGTGGCGAACACCGCTCGTTTCGATGTGTGAAGCAGGGGGACCATGGATGAATATTGCTTTGATTTGAGTTTGAATTTAGCAAGTGTTCTAGAAAATGACTCTACCTTTAAAACTTCCTGGATTCCTTCAGACAGCACCCTGGCTCTTCTGCATATACTAAACTGGCTCATTGCATATAATATTGATTAAGGTTCATCACTATTAGAAAACAGAGGCAAGCAGGATCTCATTCTGACGGCTACGCCACTTCTCCACTTCTTTATGATTGGTTCTCTCCAGTACACGCAGTCTGCAGACAGTTGGCACATTGCCAGGAATATTATTCTCTCCAGATCCTCCACTGCAAGTCTTTATTCCATTTCACAACATTGCCAGAGCGGTAGGGGTGGGTGTGGCATTTTGGGGGTGTATCTTTGGATGCACTCTCCTGGTGTCTCACGATGCCACCACACACACACACACATACACACGCGCGCGCACATGCGGCCTTCCAAAGCCTCGTTCGGGGCTCCTCTTCAACAGGATGCTCCCTGCCCTCACATGTGACCATCATTACCGTGCAGAGGAATCTAGCGGGGGTGTCACAGCATGGAGGAGGGTGTGCAGGCGTGTCAGATGTCAGCCTCACGCTTGGCCTGGCCCCGGGCTACGCTACGGCAGCCCCGCTCTCATTAGAAGCGCTGACAGACTCCTTCCTCACCCTGATCCCTCATCATTAGAGCATGTAAATCTCCCTGTCACACACACACACACACACACACACTCACACATGCTTCACATTGGATTCGGGGGATGGAGGTGGTGATGGGGTGCCAAACAACATCACCTGAGAAATGGGAGACACTAACCCCGGGACGCTAGGACCCTGGGAAGAAGACTATGTATAAGATAAATGTGTGTGCTATTATTAGGACAAGAACAACTCTCACTCTCTCTCTCTCTCTCTCTCTCTCTCTCTCTCTCTCTCTCTCGCTCTCTCGCTCTCTCTCTCTCTCTGAGAGGATATACAAGTATATGCTAGCTCAACACTTGGCCAATGAATACTAACACCAACTGTTGTTTTCCCACCCAGGGGATTTCCCTCCTCGTTGTAATAAAGCAACCGCTTGCAAAAAGCACAAAGAAAAACAAAACAGGGACCACGCATTAAAACAGACAACCGCGCTTGGTGGAAAACATGCCGGTGTGCACACGGCGAGCGAGCCCGCACGCATAAAGACAGACGAGGGAGACAAACAGCGGTGGATCTGGAGAGTAAGCATCTGCCAGGTCCCCCTCTGGGCTGTAGCGGTACTGCGGCTGCATGTATAATTCACACTAGCCCCTTTCTCCCCCAGGCCATGCGCTGTAGCACGTGAGCAGCACAGGGAATGCATAGAGGCGAGTGGGGGGGGGGGAAGGGTACGGAAAAATAATGCAGAGAGGAGAGGAGTAAGACGAACGCTGTAGGCAGAAGGCATCGTGTGTGTGTGTGTGTGTGTGGGGGGGGGGGGGGGAAGGTCCCTTAAGAGTGCATGCAACCATCTTATTTAGGGAACAGACTGTGGAGGGTAGGTGAGATGGAAGTGTGACTGAGACTGTTTGTGTGTGTGTGTGTGCATGCGTGTTTGCGCAGTATAAGACTGCAGCTTAACAGGCAGCAAATGCATGCATGGGGCTATTGACACTGTTTGTGCCACGTCAGTATATCCAGTCCAATCCAATCCACAGTACATGAGCACAGAACACAACAAGTGACTCAGTGATAGCTGGATATGTATGCATGGTGGACAAACATGTGGACATGGTGGGCAACAGTGCAGCGACGCTAGGCGGTTAAAAATGACTCACCTGGGTGATTAGATTGAGCCAGAGAGGAAGCCGACATCATCAGGCAGCATCAAGGAGAGAGAGAGAGAGAGGGGGAGGGGGGGGGGGGGGGGGGGGGGGGTGTGGG
>JAODOY010005472.1:0-10382 GCA_025399855.1 Forbesichthys papilliferus | reverse complement strand
CTCTCTCTCCCTCTCTCTCTCTCCCTCTCTCTCTCTCTCTCTCTCTCTCTCTCTCTCTCTCTCTCTCTCTCTCTCTCCATCTCTCTCTCTATCCATCTCTTTCTCTATGCTCGCTTTGCCAGCTGGTGGAACAAAAGGAACAATACAGACTCAGACAGTCACCTACAAGCTGACTGTCGCCTCTCTACCCTCAAGTGCCACATGAGAGATCACACCAATTAGATCCAAACAAAAGCTAATTTAACTAGCAAACTAGACTGACATGGCATTGTTTCAGTGGCTTTCCATTCACGGAGCAGTAGGCCAACTCAAGTTCTTATTCAGTATGTTAGAGTATAAACAACAAATATGACAAACAAAATTAATTTAAAGGTTTAGTTTGTGTCTGTAGTAGGTGAAAGCAATCGTGTGCAGATGGAGATGCTTTTAGCACTGAACCATTTAACTAATGGCAGCCACACAGACAATCTAATACCAATAACATTAACAACCATGGCCATGATTTAAAATAAAAGCAACTGACAGGCTCACAAAGTAGAAAGTCTGGACGAATGTTTTTATTTCTGACCAGTGCGTTTTCAGGGCTTTCAGGACTGTGTTGCCTGGCAGCAGAGTGGAGGTCTCTCCAGATGAAAGGTCAAGACATGGCATGTTTAATTCTCCATAGCAAGACAAAGGTCTCACATCAATATTCCGCTTTAGTACAAACAGCGACCGTGATAACGGCAGGTGGAGGAGACACAGGTTTGATGACAGAACAATCTAGAAATATATGCAGTGAGAAAATAGATATGTGGGGAGAGAGTTATGCAGTGCAGATGCTAAAATGTGTTTCCTTTCGCGGTTGGAAGGCGGTGTTGCATACAAACACATGGACATAGTGCCGTTGCACATATTTTGTCTGTATACAGTGGGAGGTTAAAAATGAATAAAATCCTGGACAATAAATGAACAGCAAGGGATAATGATGGTGTGTGTGTGTGTGTGGTAAGCTTGTTTGCCTGCCTAGCTGTTTGTCCAGCAAAACACATATCTCTTGCATGTGCTCTCATAAAAGACAGCACTGATGAATTTAATTTAAGCAAAACAGATTTAAATGTATTCCTCCTGTCTCTGCAGTTTGTGGCCGTCAACACAGACTACAAGAGCCCAAGGAAAGAGGACGCTGACTTCTGGTCCTCACTTTGCAACTCCAAGGGCATTAAGTTTTGTAGGGCCTCCTGGGGCCTCCGCCATGACACAACGCTGCTTCTACGTTTTCTGTGTACGTGCCTATGAATTTGCACTGTAACCATGGAAATAGAACTGATTATGGAATAATGGCTCAGCTGTGCATTATTACCGTAGCTCAAACTTAGTATAAATATGAGTCTAAAAGACAGGTTGTATTTAGAATCCTGTGGAACAGCTGTTTTCCTGTTGACAGTGTGACGTCATTGTGGCTATCCTCAACAGGAACCCTTACTGGATGACTTCGCCAATCTGTGAAAAAGTGACATTCTGCTATAATGAGAGCCGGGAAACAAATAAATAATTACCGCCACACTCGTCACAACTGCAGTGTTGGGGCAGTTTTGTCAAACACGCACGCACGCACGCACGCACGCACGCACGCACGCACGCACGCACGCACGCACGCACGCTGAGATAGGAAGCAGTGGATGAAACAGACTGAAATAGAAGAAAGTCATCAGAGATGAAATTGCATGTGGGTCATAGAGCTCCTCTAAACCAGTTTTTATGTAATGCCACAGAGATCCAGGAAAAAGCCATTTAACTGTTTGATCACTGTTTATGTGCAATATTTTCACTTACTGCAGTTAAAGTGATCCATATATGGCTTTCTGTCACTAGATGTCATTCTAGAGCTCTAGCATCTCAGACCAAAACAATTGCTTTGTGAGCCATACATACACACACACCGCATGCCAAGGTTATAATCGTAAACGAAATACCGAAAACTAAGCGGGAAAAAACATTGTCGTTAACTGAAATAAAAATAAAAAATAACGTTACAGAAAAACGATAATTCATTAAAACTGTAATTGTCTGGTTGCAAAACTAACTAAAAAGAAATAAAATTATAAATAGTAAATGTAAAAGTAAATGTCCTTAGTTTTCACCTTTCTAAAATTGTACGACAATCCACACGTGTCGAAACGAAGTCTCTCAGTAGTAGTGTAGTCTCTCAGTAATTAAACAAATAACACGAATACAAGCAGGCATCCTAGCGTCCAATGTACATTAAGAAAGCTGCTCGTTACTACCATAACCTTACTGTACATGGAATATTAAATTACAAAAAAACCTGTGTCAGAAGCACAAATAAACATTATTTGATTTATGTATAATACAATCAATAGTATTATACAAGCAAGTTCAAAGTTTTGGCTCCCACACTTTTTTCTGACCTTGACAAATAACCCATATTACAAAAGATTAAAACTAACACTAAAACTAATCAAAACTAAACAAAAACTAAACATTTTTAAATAGAAACTAAACTAAACTAAACTAAACTAAACTAAACTAGCAAACCCACTTTAAAAACTAAACTGAATTTGAAAACACACATACACACACATGCACTAACATGCATGAGCAGCTGGCTATAGTTAATGAAAACAAGAACAGGTAATCATATTTTAACACACAGAGGAAGTGCAATGTTATTCTCTGCTCAGGACACAATTACTCTACTACTGGATATCTTTACAGAGAAATTAGTTGTTTGCTGCTATAGTAATGTTAATGTATGAAATATCGCATAGAGCACTCCAAAATAAACAATTTAATACAGTAATATATAGCCCACCTACCTTCAGTAATTGTCATTTTTTAAGACTGTACCTGCTATCTGTACGTGCGTTTGTTTATAGTTTGCGTCTCAGCGGTCATGTATATCAGCTCGTGGTCCTTTTAATGCACACACACATTCGGGCGTACAGCAGCTGTTCATGAACCACAAATTGCCCAAACGCGGCACCTCAGACTTCCCTTAATAAACTCCTTAATAGACAATCTACGTTCCGGCTACAACATGAGTCTCTCTGTCACCTGCTCCCAGAACAGCAAAACTCTTCCAGGCTTTAGGAAGACGGGAGCGCTATGGGGTGGTGTGAATGCTGCTGCGCTTAAACAGTAATATGCCTATCTCAGCTGGGTTGGACTCTGCCCTTTAAGTGTGTGTTGCATAGGTGTTTTTTATTTTCAACACATTCGATGGCTGTTAATAATGTGTGTGTATTGTGAGATGCCCATAACCTGCTGACAGGTAATCAGCCAAGCTAAAGCCTTACACTGGGGCATGCGCGCACGCACGCACGCACACACATACACACACACACACACTAAGGATGGCACCGTTATTATCCTACCTGAACAGTTTGCGGTTCACCGTGATTGCATTGCCTCCTTTCGTTATTGTCCGCATTAGTACACATCTGTGGCACCACAGGCAATATGCAGCAGTGGCCGTCCTCGTCATCAAAGCCGCCGCTTAGCCTGTGGAGAATGGGGAGATGTTTGCGATCGCATCTCCTATTTTGTGGTGTAAATGTTTGTATGAAACTTTGCAACAATTCTGGTGTAATAATGTATAACATGTCTCTTGTTATACATCATTGTATTTACTTTTATTTTATTTCAACACAACTCCGCATAGCGCTGACACCTCTGGTACAGTGGGACACGTTAACTGAGAAAAGTTCCTGTAAGTCACTCCTCATTCTCTGATGTCTATCAGGAAGTGTGTAGGACTACTGTAACTGTATCCACACACCTGCATAGAGAAGACAGTATAAAAACTATAGCCTTAACTCATACTGTATTCATAAATGTCATACAGGGTCCGACTTATTTATTGCTTTATAGTTGGTCATTGTGCATGTCAATCAAAATACCTCTCCTGTCAAGTAGGCTCCTAGTAGGGTCTTGACGCAGTTAGCAAGCGCTAACTGTTCCAGACTTTATTCAAGTAAAGGCTGGCTCTGCGTGACTAGTGTAATGCAGGTGGTCTAGAGACAAGGAAGCAGTTCCCTCTTCAAATACACACATACACACACATACACACATTTTTTGTCTTTTCAATCCTATCTCTGCACACTATGTGTGAGAGAGAGAAAGAGACAGGGACAGAGAGAGGGAGAAAGAGAGAGAGAGAAGGGAGGAAGAGAGAGAACCATCTCTGCAAGAGCAGATTTTTTTAGATAAAGTTACAATTTAATGGGCAAGATAATTAAGTTGCGGGCAGAGTTTGGAGAGAATAAATACGTAAATAGGACACGCAGCAAAACAGGAGGCGATATGGCTAGTGTGTTTTGTGGCCCTGGGCATGTACTGATCCTGGGGAAGATAGTAAAGCCTTTTATGGTTGCGTTCTTCATTCATATGGGCTGATTTTCTCAAACGGAAGTTGATTTATGTGCATATATGATAGAACACTGCCAGGTTTACTGCTGTGATTAGAGGGTTTTGTGGGCTATTGGTCCCATAGTATTGACTGCATTCAGTGCTGCTATAGGCTATAATAGGTCCATTGGACATGTTATAGCCTGTATTTGTTAGCTATCTTAACTATGGTGGCCAGAAAGCCAGGAAAGTATATCACTTTGACATAAAGACGTATTACTAGGTATTACTATAGAACAACCTATGGCTGTATACTGTTTTTGATCTGCCTTTCATAAAAAAAACTACTAACTTCTACAGTAGACTATCTCAAAAAAAAAAACAAAAAAAAAAAACACTTTTACTGTTTAGTCTGTGTGGAGCCCCAACCAGACACACAGTCTCCACACCACTAGGGGCAGTGTACAAAGGCCTTCTGTACTCTGAACTGATCCACACATGATCAGCAGCTGCAGCTGCACACAACTCTTGTGTGAACCCCTGCCGCACTTAGGCTACCTGTTGGACCCCTTTCCCTCTTCCTCATTGATTAGTGTAACTGCAGTGCACCCCAGCTCTGAGCCTGACCACCCACTTTACATCCATCCATCCTCATCCACTTACCCGTAATCGGGTAGCGGGGGCAGCAGCTCCAGCAGGGGACCCCAAACTTCTCTTTCCCGAGCCACATTAACCAGCTCTGATTGGGGGATCCCGAGTAGTTCCAGGCCAGTGTGGAGACATAATCTCTCCACCTAGTCCTGGGTCTTCCCCGAGGCCTCCTTCAAGCTGTCCCCCCTGTTGTACAACTGTAAATTGCTAAAATGTAGCCAATGCGTGGGGCCCATTAACATTAACGTTAACATTTGAATTGGATGATGCAGGAGTGGACAAGGAGTAGCCTGCTGTTGGAAAACAGCCTAGGGCGATTTTAACGGATACGACGTGTACAGACATTTTCATTTTCAGACCATAAAATCCCAATTTTTATACAAACCAGAATGTGTCTCATCACAGAGCAGTCTTATTTAGTTCACAATTTAGGGTATAGTTACACTAAATGTAGATTTTTATACACCAGTTAGTCTACAGTTAGTCTGCGTTTTTTATAAACCTTTGTACATAGTGCTGTCATACCTGGTATCAAAACACATTTTAACTAACGCATGGACATTATAACAGATGATACTTTGTCCCTGAACAAAAATATATCTCACTATATAGGTCAACCATAATCACCATAGATCAAAGATAATGAGGGACTTTGTAAATTATCTTTATCTTAATTAAGAGTTTAAAATAGCATTTATTTGTGTCCAGAAGCTCAAAGGCATGATGTTGAGAGGTTATGGACAAGACAACTTCTTAGCTTGCCTCCACTCGACTATTAGAGTGACTATTGCTCTCAGCTACATTTATTTTTGCTGAGATTACAGTAAATATGGTTACACCAGGCTAACAACCTCTATCAGTTCTCTTTACTCCATCACATTGCACTCGTTTGAACATTAGTTTTCGGGTCAGTCTTTATATACACTCAAGTTCTTCCCAAGAAATTCAACATATTCTCTATTTGATGTGCAGGAGGCACTGTTTTAGGATGTTAATTTGGTGTTAAAATAAATAAAGTAAACACAATAGACTGAGCTGCAAAAAAGATCAATAAGGAAAATATATTTTCACAGATTTCCATAGTTACTTTATAGCCATCCCACATAAGCTAAACAAAATATTCTTAGTTTTTGTTGCAACTCGTGTAACAGTTATAAACAATGAGTTTAAAAGGTTATTATTTAACCGAATATGGATAAGCCACTTTCCAGAAACATCACAATCATGACCATTTTCCTAACTGTCAGTTCTGTGAGGTCTTGCATGATTTACATAGACATACAGAATGCAAATAGCTCATACCATCTTAAATAACAAATACTGTATATATGCTGCATTGGCAGTTTTCCATTCAGGAGGAGGAGGTGAAAACACTTTTGAGTTGACATCTCGCTGCTGCAAGTTGGGTGTGAAAATGTTTATTAAGTTTGTAGAGGGATAACTAGCTCTTTACTGAAAGTACTGCTCTTTAAGGCACACATTTATACTGCATGACAGTGCCTGCATATACACACATGTACACTCACACACATAGCTGTATAAACATTCAGGTTTATGTTAACTGCTTCATTAAAGGACCTCAAACAACAAATTGATAATGAATACATTTCTGGTCTTCTTCTCACTTTAATCAATTTATTTTACATATATTGTACAGTTGTACACATATATTGTGCACACGCTGTAGGTCCAATATCTCACCTGGCTTCAGCACTGTCAGGATGGCTCACTGTAGAACAGGACAGGATTACAGTATTAGTGAGGTGTGTGGTTACCTTAACAACACCTGAGCGCTCATCAAACTCGATGTTTGAGACTAGATGTTCTGGTGTTTTGCTAATATGGACCCCATCATGTTCTGGCATGTTTAATCATGACATGTTTTAAAGTGACAAAACAGATTTGACAGACTTAATACATGATTCCAATTAATTGCTGACATTGTCATTCATCTCCCCACTCATTAAGCAGACATGATCTATCGTCAAATCAGTTACCAAGGGAACTGTGCTTGATATTTATTTCAGCGGAGATTGCAAAGCCAGGGAAGTTTCTACGGTAGACTTATAGGGTTTTGATATATGGACAACATTATGAGGAGCAATTATGTAGAAATGTAGCAGATGGGCAATAATGCTTACACTTACCACAATAATTGTTATAAAACGCACTTTTCATGCATGTCTTGATTAGTCCTTAGTTTTGCAGAATGCTCTCACCCCCCCCCCCCCTCCCCCCCTTGCTCAAGCATACTGTACATACATACACGTAAGAGTGATAACAAAAAGAAAAAGGAAAACTCGACAAAAGGAAATACAGGAGCTCCCGGAAGACAAAAGCTCCCTTTAAACACGCCAATAACAGCAACTTAACAATCACAAATTGCATTCTTGTGCAAAGCATTAAATGTGTTGCCTTTGTACACCGTCCCACTATGCACATTTCAAACAACTTGGGGGCATCACCAGCAGCAGTCCTTCCCTACGCAACGCTTCTGCATAACTCATAAATCCATGCTGCACTATTTTACAGTAGGTAAACATGATTACATGTCAACACAATACCATAATCCTGTGGTTCCCAATCCTGGCCCTGCAACTATTCTGAATCAGGTGTGTTGGAGCAGGGAGACATAAAACATGCAGGGCTGCGGCCCTCTAGGACCAGGATTGGGAAACCCTGCCATAATCACACACACTAAAGGTTTAAACAAGAATTAATACGTACAGTAAATATCATTATTTATATACATTTATAGAAAAAAGATAGATCCATGTGTAAATTACTGCATTTTCTTTATTAGGATTAAGCTATATTCTAAAAAATATTGTGTAAAACAAAGGTAAATAAAAAAATATTCACGGTAAGCAATACACCAGATACATCACAGTTCTGACCATAATGCTTTTGTTTGGAAAAATCTGGTAGCTAGCTGACAAGGTGTGGTGCGGAAATGCATTTAGTTTGATCTAGAAAGTTTAGGCAAAGTCAAAAATGTAGCCCATCCAAAGCTCAGCCCCCCCCCCCCTTCCCTCCTTGTGCTGCTGGTCAATTTGAGGAACGGAATAAACCTTCCCTGCTTCCTTTGCTCACTGATGCAGTGAGAACATGTAAATTAACTGACAGTCTCAGAGACATTGACTTCAGGTCAGTCTGCTCTGTGATTCCCAAACACTCATGTGTTATTATTTGACAATTAAATCAGACAGGCATGTAACCATTCGTTTCATCTGGTTAATTCATCAAATGTAAAACTAGAAATGCTTCGAAAATATTTAAGATCTATGAGATGCTGTGTTAACAGCCAAAGATTAAGATTCATTTGTCATTATAGTACATACAAATACTATATTCTACATAAACATGTAAATTAGTTATTAAACGATACAGGGTGTCTATGAGTATAGCAAGAAGCTGGTTGCAACACGGAAAACAAGCCTGTTGTGATTTTCACATTCATTGCTCTTATTGCTCTTATTTGGACCCTTTAAGATTTAGTGTTGCAAAAAACATGTTTGTGCACTAAAACATCCTTATTAACTGGAATAACTGGAACCTAGTATATTATATTTGACATGTAGACACATTAGTACTTAAACCAAATGCATTACATAGAAAAACATAACTAAAACACAATGTAATGATGGAAATTTAGCATTTCTTGCTTTTCTGAAAAGTAATACAGCTGTGTGAATAAGCCGTTGACACTACAGGTGTATTCCCCTAATATCGCTGTATGAGACCATGGCAAGACAACTACACATTTAAAAGACATTTGCCACACTACCTTATACAAACAGACAAATCAAAAGCTAGATAAGAGTATTCTTGATGGAATGTGACTTTCCACTGATTGGGAGAGATTAGAGTCTGTCACACAAACATGTACATATAGATTTCCATGCGACGTGACTACCCGTTGTGACAAACACCTGTACCGGATCTCAAATAGGGTCCAAATCGAGCTTGAAAGTTGCTTAGCATGGCCCCAGCTTCAGGTAGCTAGTGACACCCCTATGATGAGTAAAATAAGCTGTCTGACAACATTACGACTCCTCAGCATACTTAATTACATCATAATATAATATTGTCAACTCAGTCTGTGGCATCGAGGGATTTGGAAGGAAAGGTCAGAGACCTTTTGTTTAATGTAAACATGCAATGGAAAGAAGTATTGTTTGAAAAACATTTTCTGTGAGTTGTCTGTTATTGTTTATCCCTTCTGCAATCAATGTCTCTAGATTTTTCC
Source organism: Forbesichthys papilliferus (assembly GCA_025399855.1). Classification (NCBI taxonomy): domain Eukaryota; kingdom Metazoa; phylum Chordata; class Actinopteri; order Percopsiformes; family Amblyopsidae; genus Forbesichthys; species Forbesichthys papilliferus. The sequence goes on along the minus strand of JAODOY010005472.1, from coordinate 1,132 downwards.
TGGCACCACAACTGTGTATCCTCCATCCGTCACTCTCTGATTGCTGGTCTAGTGGTCGTGGAAGCCTGGCATGGGGAAGGGCCTGGCGAACGCTTCGACACGGTGGCGCAGGTCAGCTATGCGGGCCACCGTCTCTGGGTCCTCCAGCAGGAAGTTCTTGAAGTCCTGGAGCTTCCCTGCAGCCCAGAGGGGAATATATGAGGTTTATGCTGACTTAGTTTGCTGACCATTTTCTCTCATGCCAGTGGGTTTATATCACCAACATCTGACTGGTCTACTCTCTGGTGAAAGCACCAAGTATACATTTATTTTCAGACAGATATTCTAACATGTTCTGTTTTACCAGTCTAAAGTGTGATTAGTATTCCTTCCCCCGGGTTTGCTGTTAGGATGCAAACCCTGGCTCGTCATCAACAAAAAAGAACCTTCTAGCTTTTATTTACCAATGTCGCTAGGCAACCATACTAAAAGGGAGGCAATATCATATAGGCAAAATGGAAAGCCCCGCTATATTTGCTTTTACATTCATCTTTGTGTTAATGTGGTGTTAGTGTCGGCACCAAAATAACAGTGTAGGGTATTTTCACAATGCCATAAATGGATCTTGCTCTCCGAGAGTGATGCAAGCTGCTCAGATAAGTTGTTTTTTGGAGAAAGAGGCTGTAATTCAAAATTAATGTAAAGCTTTGCTTGCAGAGTATACCCTGTTATTCCACAACAAAATATGTTCAGTGTTGCAGCACCTTTCTTGCTCATGATTGTGTGTTGTGACAAAAATGTCAATGGAGTTTAGATCAGCTAGCATTCACTCCAAATGCAAATCACAGTGAAGTTCAGGCGAGCCGAACCCCGGATCTGTTTTTAGGTGGACTTGGGTGCACACCAGAGTTCAGGGGGAAAAAAAGAACAGCTCTAGATGGTGCAAACCAAAAGCTCTAGTGCAAATGTACCCTAAGATGTAATGAGTCACACCAAAAAAAAAAACAACAAAAAAAACTTTCTTTATACATATCCCACTAGTGCTGGGACGATTAGTAAATACCGTAGTCGATTTTCTAAATGTACCGTCGACTCGGAAAAATATACCTATAACTATGCTCCGATCTGAAAAAATAGTGCCGTCAATGGACTA
>JAODOY010005471.1:0-10383 GCA_025399855.1 Forbesichthys papilliferus | reverse complement strand
TGATGACTTATGATGAATAAAAACATAATATAATATAATATAATAATATAATATAATAATAATAATAATAATAATAATAATAATAATAATAATAATATAATGGCATGATTATATAAAAGCAAAAACCGTGGCCTGTAATTAGTCCCCCACAACCAGCAAAAACAAAGAAAAAAAACTTTGAGTCAGGTTGTGTGACAATGTGATCAATGTAAAATTGCATCATCATGCCACATGGTGGCAGCATATCACTACTTGAAAAGCACAAACGAGACCAGTTAGCAACTGTCACTCCATTTTACAATTAAAAATGTCAGTTTCACATAAAATGGTAGAAATGCTAGCACTTTATATTAAGAATAATTCCAGCAGAATGTAAGAGAAAAAAAGATTCAAAGAACAGTCAAGCATAAAGATGAACAGCTTCAAAAATTGAAGTGGAAATACAAAAGAAATACAGAATGTGATTTTCATAAGCACCCATTGAAATGAATGGCTGTCTGAGAAAGGACTGAATATACACCTTGCAAAAGCAGAGGACAAAGGTGTTTTGAAGTGATCCCATCAAAGCTTTTCATGCGTGCTGCAACACAGTGCAGTACCTGATTCTGTGAGGCAGTTATATAAAAATAATAGAAAGTCGAAGCTGTAGTATAATTATTAATTATTCACTGAGACATTCAAGATATTCATTGCATATTACAATTTCAACGCTACAATAGAAAAGGCAAGCGCTTATTCATGTGACAACACAATACTTCATTCATCCCTTTATTGAATTGCCAAATCATTATTTAGCATTGTTTGGACTGTGCCACCATGAGCAGACGTGAATGAAGATGTCATCCACTATCAAGCTGTGGGTGACATCATCAAGATGTGAACACATCACAATCACCCCATGCAGGATAAAATGGATCATGAATCATCCTTCTAAGTAAACACTGATGCAATTGGGGCAACACCATATTTGAAGGAGCATCGTCTTGTATATTTTCAAATCCTGTGGACCTAGCGTCAACACCGCCCTGCCAGGCACACATATACCAACCAGGTCAATAACGACGCGCCGCTGTGAAAATGTCAAATCCCCAGGCTCCAGGTTCCCTCGGCCTCTGGGGAGCATTTCAGATGGGGTCCAGGTTCATTCCAATGAGCCCATTTATGGCTACTTATTTATTCACCCCTTTTTCCTCCTGCAATCTTCAAAGCCCACAGTGCAATGTGTATGCAGGTCTAAGGATGCCCAAGCACTGGGACACAGTCAATCTCAGCGGCACAGCCGTGCATTGTGAGCACTAAACACTGGGGCAGGATGGCCACGGGATGGCTGGCTGGGGATTAAAGGAGCCAGATATAAAATAATGGGATGGGGTTGGACTTGATGCTTGATCTTTGCCTTTCCATCATGCCATCTTGTGTTCTTCAATGAGGAAAGCAAATAGGGCGAACAAGGTTACAAACATTAGCCGGCACGTTTCCCAGTGCCACTTACAAGTGGATCCAGAGGTGGGGTTGAAAGCCCCTTTTGGGGACCCCAGTTGTGTTACGGGAGGACCATGAGATCACGTGTTATAAAACTATTTTGTGTCGTCTTGGTGACTCATACTAATAATAATAATGTGGTTCAGTGGCGTCTAGTGGCTCACAATAAACCACGTGCGTTCTGGGGTCAGGAGACACAGGAGCTTTTGGTAACATACAGCAGGACTGTGGGATAAATCTGGGCCAAAGCATAAGGACCTCTCGGCCCGGTGTCCACTCCATCCAGTCCGCCCGTCTCACCGCCGTCCTCCTCGATGGTGATCTATCTGCTGAGAAGCATCCACAGTCGCCTCTCCCTGCCTCATTGCCTCCAGGCCTAAGGGAACAGTAGAGGAGTGTGGCCGGAGAGGGCATGGAGGGAAGATGTGATTATCCAATCAATCAGCTGTGGGTAGCTGACAGGCCGGAGGACTGGGACTGGCCCGACACTGTGACTCATACAGGTGGAGTGGAGAGGGACTCACTCAGCAGGCCGCTACGGCTGGATTACTGTCGATACGGGCACCAGAGCATGCAGACATGACCAGGCTGGGAGCAGGCAGCAGGCCAATGGAAGGGACCTGCTTCTCACATCACACCGCCTTTAATTGAAAAGTCATAGTGGAGGTTTGTTGCAGGGTCGCGTTTTATACTTGCGTTTAAAAAAGGGGTTTAGGTTGTGCGACACCACGGTAACCATTGTTTATGATTGTGGTTGAATAGGTTTCACAATACAGTTGTCTTTTTAGTCCAATTATCAGTGCTTTCTGTCCCAGGTTAGTTTTAGTGTTTGAAACACAGCTGTTACTAAAATAGGCTAATTAGCTGCAGTGGGAGAGGTAGATATTGAGAGCTGTGGTATACATACAGTATAGGGGAATGTGAGCCACTTAAGGTCATCTTAGGAGGAATGTCCCTATGATTGCAATGTGTTTCACACTTAAAAGGTAAAGTCAGTAATTGCAAGCTAATTTTAAGCTAATACACATTTTGTTAAATTCACCAAAGATCTCCTCGCATTTAGCTATCTTACCGTTCTCTGTGCGTGCCGACAAAATAATATGATACTTCTACACAGCCCTGGCTCTGTAAATACAGTACGATCATAAAAAGTGGTGAACACCGTTCATTCAAACCGTAGTACTACACTTTGCTTCACGGCTGGAGGGCAACATTATTTATAACCAAACACCTCTGACATAACCATTTGATCACCCCTTATAATTAATATGCTAGCAAAACAGCAAACATTCCATTATAGCTATATTGACACTATCTATTCACTAAGCTAATTATTATGTATTTTGCTTCCAAAATAGTAATTTGTATACCATCTGCATACAAAACCATGTAAGGCAGCCACAAATATTTTGTTCATATATTTTTTACATGCATATATAAATTTAGATCAGATAGGTGGATTTGGTTTTAAGTTAATGTTTACTACATCAGTGACCAAAGCTGATATTTAAGATGATGTTTCAAATAACAAATACAAAACTGCCATGAGTAGCATGTTTGTGCAATTAATTTATCACAGACAATAGCAAATACGACGAACCTGTGAAGAGAGTCTGTTGTTATCCACTCTTGCAGTAGAAAAGTCGAGAGATTGGTGAAAACAGATTTTCCATTAAGAATAAGCCATTGTTCTTCTAATATTGTATCATCTCTTGGCATTTTCAACTCAAGTTGTTTTCATGTCGCCTACGTCACACCTAAAAAATGTCCGTAGCTAAACTACGATGCTGATTGGAAACACACTAGGTTTACCGGCCTGAATGACCTCCATTTCCAAGCTCTCCAGAATAATTCTTGCGGCAAAGTCAAACTGATGGATAATCTAGGTAAAGCGCAAATCCCATTTGTTACATGTTTCTGTTTGGTTCTAGGTTGTTTTTCGTTATTTATATGATCTACATGCTTGTAGCCTACACTTGAGAACCATTGCACTTAGATAATACAGAAAAAAATTGTCATTTCAGCTACAATCCTGACCTTGCATATACCACATCAACTAAATGAATCATACAGTAGGATGCCAGCATGGTCATATACGAAAAGCCATTCTGTCACAAGATAGTTTGAGTGTATATTTTTAGTTTGTTGTCACTCAGTGCCTGTTAACAGTGTTTAAGTCAAACTGGCAGTGTTTTCTTCAGATAGCTCCAGGCAGCCCCAGAAAGCCTGGAACCCTAATTGACAGTGATGTGTTCTACCAGTCCCTGCTGTAGTTCTTTATCCTACAAGCTGACCAGAACAGTGTGGGCTGACAAGACATTAATTAACCACAGAAAGGACCAAAATAACATATTAAAAAGGAAAAGTACCTAAAAATGTACCATTAGCTCTTTACCCATGTACTGTAGAACAAAGAAAAAGTATAAAAGTATATATATATATATATATATATATATATATATTACAATTGTTCTACATTTGTACAAATGTGATTTACCCATAATTCCAAGAACCGCAATTAAACATAACACAGTACTCTTTCACAATTATGCCTCAGTGGAGAAATACTGCAAATAATGTTCCCTTTTATTTCAGTCAGAGTTTAACTATTGCATATGCTATGCATATATAATAATTGGTTTAATCTGATTTATTTGAACTAATTTTAATTCAATACAAATGCAATTTCTGCAAAATATATGAACATGGACACAAAACAGAGAGCTATATCCTTTATGAAACAACATAAATTATTAATTATGTTAACAGTTCGTGGAGAGTGTGGAATGCTGGAATATAGTTTGCTCTATATATATATATATAACATAAATAAATAATAGTAATAATAATAATAATAATAGTAATAATAATAATAGAATCTAAGGACAACCACCAGAAACCAGAAATGTGACAATATTGTTTTAAAATCTATGTTCAAAAATAGCTGCAGATAAGATAATGTCCATTGGACCATATTGCATTGCAGTAATCTCTATTCTAAGGTACTGTAGACTCTGGGATTGCTCATAATGGGAATGACAAACAAACTATGAGAATAAAGTACCCCGCAATATATGCTTAAAGCATTTAGACATCTATTGACTGCTGCTGAAAGCATGTGCAGATTATGCCTGTGCGCTGTCATAATAAACAATGAATGACCTTTTACAGAATTGTAGGTGGGAATTAGAGCCTATGGTGTTTAATTTGCATACACAAACAAGAGACACAGTCCAAGATTCATGAACAATGCTATTTAGCATTTAGAAAGGTGTTAAGAAGGGCTCAGCAAGACTGCATGTAGAGGGCATGCCATGGTACGCTAGAGGGTGTTTGTTCGCTAAGTCGCTCCGATTCTCATCATGCAATGCCCTTTAAATGACCTTTCAGGTGAGAATAGATCCAACAGTTTGCATCCAAAGAAACATGTTTTAATTCTTCACACATAAGGTTTTAGTGTTAAATATACGATTAAAATAAATATAAAAAAGTGACAATAAACTATTTAATAATCTCCTTTGTGAAAGATTCTGTTTTGCTGTATGGCTACAATATGTCTGTCACTTCATAATGAGGTAGGTTTGAGTATTATGACTCCAGAGAAACTATAATTAATTCATTATTGTTCCTGAATAATACATGTCAGACATATTGACCTTCCAAAATATTGCAATACTATCTCTTTTCTGACACACACACACGCACGTGCGCGCGGGCGCACACACACACGCACACACGCACACAAGCACACACAAGGTAATGTCTGTGAATCCCAGTGCTACAGTAGATCTATTTTCTGTCTCTGTTCATGCTTTTCTTTCTGCTCTGTGAGTCAGGTTAATGGGAATAATAAAATCACAATCTGTATTTCTTTTTGGCCTCGGGTGGCCTCATTACGTTACAAGCAACATGAGATAGCAAAGGGAAACGGCAACAAAAAATGGAGGCCTATGGGAAATCATGCATGACTAAAATACTTGTGTTTCCTAAACATGCTTTTTATGTCAGAATACCAAGGTGTTGATAATTGGAAATACTGTAACTGAACAATCAACAGCCGTGTTGGAGCCTCCCTCCATTAACTAGCCAGAATATCCTAACAAATACAAGAAACAAACACTGTGTAACCACTAAACATTTCTAAAGAAGAAGTGGTCCAATAAAAACACAGAAGGTTCCCATTGTCAATCAGTGAGAGTTAGAGAAGAAGAAAAGTTGAATGGTAACTTACTGTAGGTACAGTTAATCCTGACACAATCTAGATGGGGAAGAATAGATGAGAGATAAATTCATCTTTCAACGTTACAGCTGCAGACATCATTAATGCACACCGCCCACCCCTCTGGGGACAGACACACGGACCCTGTCTCTGGTTTGATGCCCTCGTCCCACATTCCTTGACCACAGCTCCATTATCTGGTGGATGCATGTTAGCATAGCTGTAGCAGAGGGATATGGTGTTCACTGCATTAGCACAGCATACACAACCATAAGGGCTATTATGGTAAGAGCTTCAATGTCAGTAAATGGATTCAATTGTTAATGTTAACAGTCCATTTTGTGTGGATTTAACTAAATTAACTAAATGCAGCCACATTTTTCGCCAGTGTGGTCGAATAAGAAAAATAAAGAAGGCTCTCTTTGAACGGAGAGGGAAACTAATTGGTTTAAATAGGACAGCATCAGACCGTGGTCAGGGTCTGGCAGGGCCTGGGCCTTTGATACAGTAGGTCTCCCAATGCGCCACTGAGTATTTGAGAGCAGATGCACATTTTGTGATTGGTTCAGACTGATTCAATAAACCAAATGTGGCTTGAGTGGAATGGAGCCCACTTTGGAAAAACAAGGAAACATCAGCACATTCTCACAGTACAATTATATGCCTCAATGTTTGTCCATTTACTGTATAAAAACACGTTTTCAAATAGTCTGCCAATGATACACACTCTGTATCTACTTAAATGTAGTGAGACAACTACAGCACACTATTATTCAGAGTTTTTTGTAGTAATAATAGCAGCAGCCATTACTGAAGCTGTTGCTGCTAATAATAATTGCAATACGCTTTATATTTATCACTTGCCACTAAAGACACGTCGTGCGTCGTGTCTCTGTATGTACAGCTCACTATGCTTAGTCAGGCTTGTGCTGTGAGAAAGGTGACCCAGATCCCAGTCCATCCCATTTGGCCCTGCCTGTCGTGTGTTGTCAACCGCAGCAGAAAAGTGGTCGCAAACAGCCAGAGAGCAACATGAGCCAGCCCTTGCAGGGAAATGCTCTGCTTTGAGAAAGGGCAATGAGGGAGGAAGACCACACGGGTTGGCAAGGGGACAAAGTAAACACTGTGAGATGTGTCAAGAAGAATTCAAAAGAAAACATATTGTCAGAGGACAGTCTCTTGCAGGCACGGTGACCTATCGTGACAGCCATGTCCCTATGTGGCGCTGTTGTCTTTATTTGCGGCATACGTGCGTGGCTTTGGTTGACAGCAGGCACTGGCTGTCTTGTTTGTATGCGCCACTAAACGGCAGCACTTAGGCAGCCCATTTCTGTTTAGCCAGCGGAAAGGAGAAATAGATTACTATCATTTCTGCGGGAGCGCTCTGTTTGAGAGATATCAAACTTTTCACAAGCATCATTGAATTCACTCTTAAGCAAATAGACACAAACGCACACACCCAGCGTGCTAAATTACCTAGAAATATACCTCTAAATGAGTCTGAACTTTGAAAAAGATGATGGTTCTATTTAGCATTTGGAGTAGGACAATTTTACTTTTTGTACTCAATCTATGAAAAATAGCATAGGAAAAATTCAAAATGATGCTATTATTTAGATATTCAGTAGATGAAAAGTTTGCTAGGTTTAGTAAACATGTTTAACTCTGAACCACTATATTCCGGGAATCATTAAACAATGCGTATCACTGGGTTTTTTGGGAGTGGCAGACCACTAATAATCAAACTTTTTTCATGAACCACTCTGACAGATGGTAGAAAAAACTAAAATAATCTTTTTAAACAAACTGTTCAGTTGTGCACAGCAAGTTCACTGAACATAAAATAAACACGTACGTGCGCACTAAAAGCACCCACACATATTTCTCTGTTTATGATATTTATGCCAGAATAGGTTCTTATTGTTTGCGCTGGGCTCTTTGATAGCTCTGGGAAGAATGCATGATTGCACATGAGCAGGCGACATTGTCTTAATTGAGCTCAGGGGAGGCTTGCGGTTGACCCCGCTGCCTGGGATGAAGGGAAGCCACAGAAAATGAAAGGACCAGATTAAACAGGCTGCACACTAGGAGAGACAGAGATGTGTGCGTGTGTTTGTGTGATAGACATCATAGCAGGCGCCTTCCGTGTTCCCTTTGCCGGAATGTGATTACAAAAAAAAAAGGGTTTTGTTTTTATTTTTCACACACAGAAGAAAATATTTCTTTGAATGATTATAGGCCGAATTTGAATTAACACCGGTGAGAACAAAAAATGCATGGGTGTGTTTGAACTGTTGCGGCTACTCTCCGTCGTTATGTGCGAATGTTGATGCGGGGATAACTGACGGAGGGAGGGGTTTGGAGCATTCCCTGTGGGGGTGAGGGGGGGTGGCTATGTGCTCCACTGGCCGTAAGCAAAGAGCCGCAGACTCAAGTCCATTGAAAGCCTCTGTACCATCTCCTTCTATTCAACACAGTATACAACAATAACGTTTGTGCAAGTATGACATTGTGTGCGTGTGCATGTACGTGTGTCTGTGTGTGTGTGTGAGTGAGCCTATTGAATCTAAAACATGGCACAACATAATAACATAACCAGGGACGTCACTAGAGCCAGGGCTTCTGGCCGACGGCGTGGACCGCCTTTCCCTGCCGAGGCGTTACCTAAGTTGACGGTCAGGCGGACGCGCCCCGCCTCCAGCTCCAGGCGCAGCGTGTCGCCGGAGTCCCGGGACGTGGTGGCCATCAGGACGCCGTAGGCGCGCTGGGAGCGGAAGCGCACCGACACGTCCTCGGCCTCTGTGCGCATCACCAGGGGCAGCTGCACCTTCATGAACTTGCTGCCGTCGTAGCTGAGGATGGTCGCGTCTGAAAACAACATTGTGATAAAAAAAAAAACACATGGCGGAAGACAGAGGGAGAAAGGCGTTAGTCAACACAGCAACACACAGGATATCCGCCCAGCTTAAAAAGCTCTCCCAAATACCAGCACATTATATGTACATAATTTAGCATTCTAAATACCTGTGTTTACAGAGGAAATGGTCCAACGGTAATACATCATTTTGATTTAAGTGCAGTCTCATTAGTGGGAAGGTCAGGGAAACAGAAATATGCACTTCCAACATGTTGGAAGTAACCAAATGTGCTTAAGCTTGACATTTCACTGCATACTGTACACTTGCATGGCGGGAAGAGTCCTAACTGTCTTGCTTTTCCCCTATGTTCCTCAGCTCCTGAACAGTTCTAGACTCAACTTTAAACTTCCAGATGTGTCCCCGTTATTTTCCAATGTGTGTTTAAGAGATTTTATGAATCATCTTATCTCACCTCCATTTGAAGCAATACACAGACGACTGGAAATATTATGTCACCAATTACCCAAATTACAAAATAAGTTACTGTATCCCGCTCAAACCCACTGAGCGAGAGACACCATCTTTAAACACCAGACGCACAGCTATGACAGCATGTGAAGGCTTGGCACAAGTCAAATATCACGTTACATTATGGTCTGGAGTTGACAGCCACCCAAGTTACGTCTGACTCCTCACTTGCATGTGTGCAATTTTGGCAGCCCACATAACTGACAACACAGAGCTGGGATACTCAGCACAAATCTGGATGGGGTGCGGTGTATGTGTGTGTGTGTGTGTGTATGTGTATGTGTGTGTGTATGTGGTGGGGAGGAGGGGGGGAGGAGGAGGGGTTGTGTGGAGGAGGTAGGGGGGTGTGAGTGACAATCACACAAGCACTATTTCATATTCTAATGTAATAGAGGCAAGCAGGTTTTCCTGAAACTATCCATGCCATGCCGGGGACATTACTCATACTGTACTTACCTTGCTCGCACATACGGCACAGAAATAAAACAAAACACACTCAAATATAGTAGCGAGCAAGTGAATCTCTAGTGAATCATTCTCATATATTACTACTGATATAGCCTATTCTCAAACCCCTAATATGTACAACTGAAAAAGCTTAAACTCACTCACCTATTTGGATCTACAATTTAATAGTAACACGCTATGGAAACAAAACAAATAACGAGTGATATTGACAGGGGACAAGGCTGCCTAACTGTAATAGTTTGAGAACCTTTAATATCCAGCTTGTGCACAGGGCGACTGCATTCCCCCAAAGCATTAGGAAACTGCCTGCAAAAATGCAGAGGAAATTGCTGGGGAAACAGTGGCGAGAGGTTTTAACGGCATTTCCTGTAACTAAACCGTAACCCAATAACCAAGCCATTAAGACTGTGGCAGCGCTGAGACAGATAGGGGGCCGGACAGTTTGAAGTTAAGGGGGTCTGCTGGGTGATGAGGTGCCCATGTACACCATCTCATCTCAACCAGGCCATCACAACACCACACAACTCATCCCTCCCCTGGGGACGGTGCCCGTGAATTCTTCACCCAAATCCAATCTCTCCATGGCCTCCCGGGGTTACGGCGCAGATGACATGACCATGTGACGAACGAGCTCTTGCCTCAAACAGCTTGCTTCTTGCCATGAGGCTAAAGCTACAAGCTGCATTTGGAAACCACTAACAGATGACAGGAGAAATTCTGCTCCAAACATTTCAAAAATATCAATCCCATCATAATATATACAGTAATTACATATACATACATATATACACACACATATATATATATATATATATATATATACATACA
>JAODOY010005469.1:0-10383 GCA_025399855.1 Forbesichthys papilliferus | reverse complement strand
ATTTTGGGTTTTATTGCTATAAATGGACAATTAATTCCAAGTGGTCCAAATGTACATAATTTTGCCTAAATTCCAATAATATTTGCAATATGTAACATTAGAAACAAGGTATGTACTGTGGTAATTTATAATGTTGTGTTTTACTTTATACAGTGATAGGTGTTTCGGGTCAATGGTATTGTGTAGTTAAGAATTCCATAGGCACAACTGTCAAAGAAAACAATGCCATAATGTCAAGTCAACCATGACAAAATCATCCTGGCCATCCTGACATCCTTATGACTAGAGCAGGAAGTGTGCGTGCAGACACAGTTCCTGACAGGAAACTGAGACTGTATGAAAAATGACCTGACAAACATCTATATAAAGAATAAAAAGTATATACTGCACCTAGTAAAACTGTGCAGGCCTACTCTATGTCAGGTCAAAAATTATACATCAAACAAACACCAAAGTTTGTTTGATGCTGATTTTAGTGTTTGTGCCATATATCAAATCACATTGTAAACAATAGTGACCACACCTCACACGTGTGACATTTGATATGGACACACACAGCCTGAGAGTGCCCCCATCTGGACAGGAAAGACCCATATCACTATAATAACTAACATGGTTTATACAACATTGCAGAGGATATCAAATTCAGTATCAGTGGCCCATGCCTCCTGTGTTCAGTATGAATGCCCACTGATAGGTCAAATCTGACTGATCTGAGCAATAGGGTCATTTTACTTCATAAGACAGAAACACGATGCTTCATTTTGTAAATGTATTTAAAGTTTGAAATAAAAGTAGCTGAAATGTATTCTCACACTGTGTGTGTATGTGAGAGAAAGAGAGCTGTGATTTGTTCAAAAGCCTTCTATCTCATTCTACAAACAAACCTGATTTGGATATTGCTTGTTAAATTAGTTCAGAGTCAAGAAATGTTCTTAAAGGCACGACGCGATATTCGGCCCACATACAACATATGGTTATTTTTTCTTAGGCTGGATTTCCAACAGACAATAGGCCTTTCCTAAGACTATTTGTACTTATCATAAAACATCTATATTTTTTTTATAAACAGATTCGGCAGATAAAACACGTGGTTCACTGCATAATTTAATTATTAATAGCCTACTGAGAAACTAGCCTACAGAATGTGGTTATTTTCGTTTTATAATATGAGTAGCACAAGTGTGTGCATTGCATTCGTTGAACCTGGACGTGCTTTTAATTGTGAACGAAATACTCAATTAAGCTAATGAAGCAGCACTCCGCAGCCGCGCTTGTTCTTAGTGGGTTTTTCTATAGTTCTATGGTAGGTACCGGGTCATGTCGGTACACCGTACCTATCGTACCACTGTAGGAAACAGGACGCAGCTGCTACTCGGTTCACGGTCAAACACCGACAGGAGACACATGACATCTCGTTGAGTCTTTGTTTGGCTTTGTGCGTCACTTTCCAGTATACCCATTTCTCCGTCCAAAAGTATAGCCTGCAGCTGTAGCTCTCTGGTCGTATCGACCTTGCTGTGTGTTTGTGACCAAACACGTATTTCTAAAGTAACCTAGGCTATAGGCTGTCTAGTGTGAAAGGATGGCTGCGATAAAGGCTTTGGAACAGTGGTGTAAGATGCAATGTGATGGCTATCGAGATGTGGCGATCACCAACATGACTTCTTCATTCAAGAATGGATTAGCTTTCTGTGCGCTCATCCACAAGTACAGACCGGATTTGATGTAAGCATAAAGTATCATATATTTTATTATATTGTCTCAAAATATAATATATTTTTGCAGCAGAGTTATTGCAAATAATCTGTTGGAAGTGTTTAGTGAATACGTTGTTTATTATAATCATACCTCTGTTTTTCAATAGTAGCCTATAAAATGTCGAAAATAGTGTAGGCTATACTCTATTGCCATTCTGGAGATTAAAGTATTTTGGTGCATTTTTACCAAATGTTTATCTTTTCAGAGACTATGACTCCCTCAGCAAAGAGGACGTGTTTGAGAACAATCACTTGGTAAGATTGTGTACAATCATGTTTACCTTTGCATTTTAGTTTGAATTATGAGTATTCCTAATTATGAATATACTGTACCATTAACACCTGCATATAATAATGCATGTAATCTATATGTCAAATATCTCTGGCAGCAACCAGCTCTGAAAGTTTGTGTGAACTTGAAGTCAACATCAGTTATTTAGTTGTCATTTTTGTATGGCTTCTGGTATTTGAAGAATTTCAATGTGAACTGCAGCACAATGCTACTGAAGGTCTGCTTGCTACTTGTCTGATAGTGTCAGACATGAACCCGAGTAAGAAGATGCTCTCCCGGGTATTCATTTTGTATGAGGCTTACAATCACAAGCCACTCGATCCCCACTATAGATACATGTTAATACTGTGACTAACCTCTCTGGAAGGTTGTACCCTATACAGTGCAAAGGGCATGTCTTAACATAACACATTGTAGTTTTGTTTAATTTTGACCAACCAAATAAGATGAGGCTGCTTTTTAAATAAAACTTGTTAACTATCCAGAGTAATATTAGACCACTGCACCCTTGTATATTTCATGAAGAGCAGATTATGTTTCCTGCAGGTGGTGGATTTGATTGTAAGCCAATAAGAGCCCTGCCAATGGTGCTAAACACCTTTCTTGTTTTCAGCACATTCACTCACAAATGCCTGCTTCAGTGACAGTGTCAGATTGGCACTGCAGCCAGTGGTTTTTAATGAGCGTGTCCAAGCTGATCCTTAACAATACTTGGACGTCCTGCTCCACTCGGCCTCTTTCAGATCCCTTAGAGTATACAGGAAATGTGCTATTATTTACACAACCCCTAGTCTAGTCGTCTGCTAAGCTAACTGAGCCACATCATTCTTCCTTACTGTGTCTATGGCTGGGCTATTAATATCTCTTCCTTTTATTGCCTGACCCTTTTACGCAGAGTTGTAAAGGCAACGATCTTCACACAAATTATTCAGGAAAGTTTGGGGAAGATATTGCTGGCAGTAAATATGTGACTAGGGAAATGAGCACACTTTTAAGTGATTTCTTCAGCAAAATATGACCATCAAAGCATGGCTTCAAGAACAGACGCTGTAGTGATTGTGTTGTTTATTTATTTGATTATTTATTTGTTTTTTTGTTTTAATGAACTTTAAAGGCTTCTTAAAAACATGATTTCCTGCCAACAAATGTCTGAATGTTTTTGGAGCTGCCAGCTTAGTCTTGTTCATTTACATTCCCAAGGCGTTTCGAGTGGCTGAAGAGAAGCTGGGTATTCCTGCCTTGCTAGATGCAGAAGACATGGTGGCTTTGAGGGTCCCAGACAGACTGAGCATTCTGACCTATGTCTCACAGTATCACAACTACTTCAAAGGGCATTCTCCCAGTAAGAATATTTAGTACAGCACATCTGCACCACGGGTTTGTTAAATTGTATAGTTTCCACCTACCCCTAATGCATGCTGCTTTGTATGTGATTGGTGGGGTTTTTTTCTTCTTTTTAGTTTGCGCTGTAAAAAGGCCAGCAGAGGGCTCCAAGGAGGAACCGTCGGAGAAGAAGAACCTTCCTGTGGTTGCCACAACCTTTGTGTCTAAAGCGGCTATTGAGAATTGTTTACCTGCCGCTCTGATAGCTGAGACGTCAACCAAACTGGACAACGCTGCTGTTCAGGTCAGTAGGCTATGACATCAACAGTTTACGTCTTTTCAAATACACTTACAGACATGTCAAACCAAAATAAGGCTACATGTGTTGTTTGGGATCAGATCATCTCTCATTCATGGTACTTGATTAACTGTTCTATTCAATCTCCTTCAAAATTTCTGTAGTATTTAAGATATTACAATGGTGTATCAGTAGTTTTGAGGGTTTAATATCAATGTTTTAACATGAGCTTGTTTAATTTTTGTAGAAGACTGAAAATGGCAACAAAACCGGGACCCTCAACAGTAAATGTGTTGCCTGCAAGTATCACGTTCATCTAGTTCAGAGACATTTTGTTGATGGAAAACTTTTTCACAGAAGCTGTTTCAAGTAAGATTCATTTCACTTTTAAAACTGATTTTCAACATGATTATTACCTTGTGCTACCTGATTTAGCCTGACTTATGCACACCAGATGCAGTGAATGTTCAGCTCTACTTCATGCTGGAGCCTATAAAGCAGGGAAGGATCAGGACACATTCACCTGTAAGTCTCACAGTGGCCACAACAACTGCAAACCTTCCACCTCTAGTGCTGGGGTCAAAAACGGGCAGTCCTGTTCAGTTCTACAACCAAAGGATTGCAGCCGCACCAAACCCATGTCACGCCCCTCTTCTGCACTGACCACCTCAGTGAGTGTTACTCCCAAGCCAGTTGATGCTGCTGCCCCTACTGGCCAATCCTGGACATTCTCAGCTCAGAAGACACAGGAAGCCCGGCAAAGGTTCTTCCAAGCTGCTCCGACCAACCACAGAGAGCCTCCTGGGTTGCCGAAGGTGTCAGACTGGCCCAAGAGACCCATGAGTCCGGCAGAGAACAGCAGATGTAGGCCAGCGAAACTAGCAGAGGAAAACTGTAACAATAACAACGCTCGCCACTTTGTCATCAGGTCAGCAAAAAGGAGGTGAGCAACAGTAAAAAAGAAATGTGTCTACAAGACCTATTGTAGTATGTAATGTTAGTGCAACATTATACGTACCAGGTTGTAACATAATGTGTGAGTGTGTGTGTGAGTGTGTGTGATAATTTGAGCACAATCAACATTTTGCCTCCAGACATCATGACATCCCTCAGTTGAAATGAACTATATTGGGCAAAGGTTTCACTACTGAAGGCTGCTGATTGGACAAATAGTGCAGTGTGTTTTGTGCTGAACCCCTGTGGTAAGAAAAGTGTTGCTTAGGAAACTATTTTCTTTATTTCCAGGTTTGAAGGCGACTATGATGTGGGCATGAGACACAATGAATGCAACCCATGCCTAGCAGAGAACCAAGCAGGACAGCTTTCCACTAGGCACAACAACAACATAATGGAACCACCGTGCTCAAAAGCCATTACCGACAGCAGAAGGCCAACACCAGTTGCCAAAGGCAAGCTAAGATCACGTCTAGTTTTTCGCAACTGTTTATTTTTAGGCAGCATTGTTTTTCAACTATTTTATTCTCATTAGAACAATATAATTTAGTCAGATCGACTTTATTTTATGTATTTTTGTTTTACAGCTGGAACTGACTGTTTTCTTTTAATGTATAGACTCTTATAACTGACATTTACATTTTCTGTTATTTTTCATGAACTTTGTTTCAGCCATAGTAATGTTTAAGGGTTGTGCAGGAGTTATATTATCCTGTTGCACAGTAGCTCTCCAAATGTCAACAGCTGTTAGTTTAAAATTATTTTAGTAATTATTATTGTGTCACCTCTAAAAGCATTATCTTCTATGACCGGGAAAGGATGCTGCTACAAAATATTATGCCAATAATGTAGATTCAATTAAGTTTTACACCAACCAGATTTGGAAAAACCGGATAACCTTTTGTGAAATTTGATATTGAATTATTTTAGTAATATGGTTGGTTTCAAAATGTGACAGCATAAACTAAACCGTTAGGGTGCTTGATACAGTTGTCGCACTAAAGATGAACCAAACTATGTATTGTTGAATGATAATTCTTTCCAATTTTGACCGAAACATTTCTTTTCCCTTCAGTTTCTGCCCTCATCCTGTTCTTCTCTTCATAAAATTTCATAATTTGATCTGTCAGTTGCATGAACATTCTAGTTTCAAGATTAATCCAATAGATATACAGTACTTACTTGCAGTGGAATAGAAATGTTGTTAAATCCATAACCACATGGCTTCTTTGCAGTACCTCAATCATTATTATTGCTAATTTGTTTCTCGAAAATACACTTGCATGTATAATTATATAACATGTCCACAAATCAAATAGCGCTTTCTAATTATATTTTCAAAAAAATGTATAATTATAGTGACGTCACAGCAAATACAGCTGCGGAAAGAATTGAGACCACTGCAGCAGTTCTGACTTTCACTACATAAACATCATTATGTTTTACTTGTATGCATTTGTAGAATTGTATTTATAGAATTTTCCACAACAGTATGTTTATACTATTACATTTTAAAGAATGTTCAGTTGTCTCAACTGTTTTGTTTTTGCTGTTTTACATGGCATAATGTTTGTAAGTGTGCAAGTCAATGTCTAGAAGTAGCCACGTGTCACTATGCTGATCTCGCAAGATCCAGTTTGACTTCACTGCGAGTGTCAGTCTGGGCAGGCTTCAAACTGGCAGCTATATCGGCGTAGTTTACAAATGGGTGTGAGGTTAGCCCGTGATAGACAGATGGTTCACCCAATCATCTGCCAAGTTTTTCTTTTTAAAGTGGAAAGTGCCTGCCCTTTTCCTAACCGTTTCAATGGGCCGCTTCCCAGATGGTTCTGTTACAAACCATCTGCTGTGTCAGGTTAGCCTAGCCCTAGAATGACTTTACAGAGGGATGCAAGAGACCCTGAATGGTTTTGAATCAGAATTGAGAGTGCGTTTCGTAATGTGCATATGAAGCACTTGTCTCTTCTCACGCAGAATGTGTTTAAAGTGAGTTTCTTTGCAGATCCAGTGCTTCATGACTGGCGCTCGACTCTCAAGCCTGTCAAAAAAGACCCAGGTCTACCGTAAGTCTACTCAACCGCTTAATGGTCCCAAACACCTTCTCGCTCATTCAGCGAGAGGTGTTTAATATCACACAGGTATGGTGGCCTTCAGACCTAACCGTTCATCTTATTTCCAGAATGCCGATTCATCCCGCTTCACCCATCTCTGTTATTGTTGACTGGCTCAGAGTGCAGCCCCTTCCTCTGTCCCCCATCTTATGCAGTCCCAGGGAGTGCCGAGCCTAAACCTTTTTCCCGCTTTCTAAAACTGCATTCCTAATTTCTAATTCCCTCCTGATGACCCTCTGTTGTGTTCAACCCCTTTTACCAGTGCAAAATATGAGGTGAGCTAATGGTAGTGTACATTAGCCATACTGTATATTGTAGATCGTTTAATGGGGGGGACATTGTGTTGTAGTAATGTTTCTTTTTGCAGGTGCCCAGATTCTGGGCCAGCCAGTGTTGAGCAACATATGCCAGAACTGACCTTGCAGCTTCACTCAAACATCTCCTTCACTAAAACGAAGTCTCCTTCAGCCCCGATACCCATAGATTCTCTAGTTAACTCTGTGTGCTACATAAGGCCTTCTTCACAAAAACTTGAACCTGGGCCAGGTGACTGGAGTGAGTTCATTTTTTGTTGTTACTTTTAAACACAATGTGTACTTGTTTGCTGGCATGGTACATTTAACAGCTTGGTGATGGTCTACCTCTAAGATACCTTGATTGTCTAGATACTTTAAGGGGTTATGGTGAGGGGAAACATTGGGTCTCTTAATAAGCACAAGCTGTTGGCTCTAAATACACGCAGTGATTTATTCAAAAGGTGATGGTGTAGCCTTTCCTGAAACTAATTTGCGTCGGAGGTCAAATGCAAAGTGTTCTCACCCAATGTAAACTGCTATGCAATATTAGTATTTACTTTTTCTTTTATTCTGAGAAAGTGTGACTTAAAACATGCCATAAAGAGGTGTTTTTCTTTCGATAGACTTCACTGATGAGAGATCTTCACCTATCGCATCCTTATCTGGAGGACCAACCAGAGCAGTTACTGGCTCTAAAATGGTTATTCCAAACATGGTTGGAGACTCATGTTCTTCAGGTTCTTGTTACATTTATAACCAGCCTTCCATATCTGGCCTCACCCACGTTTGTTGATATTTCAGTTCTTTTATGAGCAACACATAACTGAAAATACATCAAGTGAAGTCAAAAATGACAATGCTTCCGTGTAAAGCTTCAATTAAATGTCTATCTAATCCTATTTTATCTACCTCTTAGATGCTAAAAGAGGAAAGTATTTGTCACCCACCAACGCTTTCGTGCCTGAAATGAGGTCACCCACTGTAAGTTCCTTTTCATTAAGTCGCTTAAGAGATTAATTAACAGCTATCCAAATATGCTTCTGCTACATTCTCTGCAAAAAAAGAAAGGCAGTGCAGGGAAAAACAATTACATGGAGTAGATAAGAGGGCCAATGTTTCGTGGTAAAGTTTGCCAATCCTTCTGATCAGGTTAAGTCTGCTCATGTCGTCATGGACCAGATTGTGAAAGAACTCCAAGATATCGAGACCAAAATGAGCATCTTGGAGAAGGAAGGTGTGGTCCTGGAGATGAAGCTTCGCAGCTATGAGAAAGGTGCCCCCTTTGCCTCAACCGACACCCCTGAGCTTCCATTTCTTCCTGCGTTTCCTGCCAACAGAATTGATCATGTCTAAAATAAGCGACGGCGTTATGAAATCGAACACCCCCCTTCTTTGCGCACACAGAACTAGTGTGTCTCGGAAAATGATTCAGGTAGTCAATTTTCCTACTCTATTGCAGGTGACACACAGTGAATAACTTCCACATAGACCTATTTTGATATGTATTCTACTTGTTAATGTGTGTATCTGCCACCCCGTGTGAGGCTTGTGTGTGTGTGCGCCGGTTAGACTGCCGCTACTCCTGGGAGATGCATACACAACTATATAGCCCGGAGGGGACGGTTGACCAGCCTTTCTATTACTCTAGCTATATCCAAATTAGGTGGGGGGGGGGGAAGGTGTAGATGACCCACAGGGATACTGGCTTCTCGCTTCTCAGCTGAGGAAACTCTGGGGAAGGGGGGGGGGTGGCGGTCCTGATTGCTTTGCTCAAGGTCAACCTGATTTGGGCACAATGATGTATTCTGGCTGACTGTTGTGACAGCCCGAGCATGCCATCCTAGTGGGTGAGAGTGTGACACTGACTGCACAGGAAGCCACTGAATTGACATTTCCACGCGTCAAGCAATTGTCCTTAATATGGCCGATTTAGTTTTGTTTGAGCAAATGGTTTAGAGATGGACCAGTAGTTGTAATGTTATTTTTAATAAGCATAGGACATTACTGCTGTAACTTATGTTACTCGCTGCTTTTTATTGTCCGTTGATCAACACATTTTTGATAAATGAAAGGTCTTATCCAACTATGGGGGGAAAACCAACTGTGTAAATTAAGAGTTCTGCATGTATAACCCCCAGTCTTCATTTGTCATGCAATTGCTCTGGCCATGTTAAATGTGGGAGCACTGGAAGGACCTCGCTTGACATTTCCATGAATTTGAGGTTTAGCCTTCTACCAGAAGTGATGATGTATTTTGAATGCAAAACCCAGGCTGATATGTGAGATGACCTTCATCTGTAAATTAAGAGAGAATCACTCACGACAGATTTGTTGGAACTGCAATCACTTTGTAGTTCCTTTTGGAGCCTTTTGACTCTTGAATATAGTTATTTATTAGGCCTTTTACTATTGCTCTGACTGCTTAAGTGTCTTGGGCTCCCGGTCAAAATCAATTGGGTAAGTTATCCATTTCTATGTAAATCCTTTCAACGTATACTAGATCTCCTCCAATCACTTTCATTCTCGCCTGCCTTTTTAACTTGTACATTTTTTTTTGTGGCATTTCTGGTGTCTCACCACCATCTTGTAGTCTTTAATGCAGTAGATTAATGTTTTATTAAAACATGTATGTTTCCAACAATCACACTTAAAGCACCATAGGATAACATTTTGGGCTTAAACTTTTATTTCCGAGAGTAAGTTGAAAAAGCAAATCTCGACTTGTGGCTGCCACTTTTATACCTGTGCTTGGGCTATGGTGATGTTTTACACATGCATACCTCTGCTCAGTGTCTGCAGATCTGTGACACAGTTTAGCATGCTTCCCTGAGGTTCATTACAAATGGTAAAGCTCTGACACACTACTTTAAATTATACGCTTGAGAAGGAGGGCATCTCTGGCAACTCGTTAGCTTTGTCACTGGTACATCTTTGTTTATAACACTATTTTTGGTCTGGGGGGGGGGGTGGCATGTGTTTACTCTGCACCCTCAGCATGGAATACATTGCAAAATAATTTAGGTTGACAGAATTAATTAATTAGTTTGTTTTTATTTGTCTGTTGTTCTGTTTGTATGTATATGCTGCTAGCTGTCTTGGCCAGGACTCTCTGGCAAAAGAGATTCTTAATCTCAGTGGGTACTTCCTGGTTATATAACGGTCAAATAAAAAAAATGTTTTTCCAAGGATGCACTAAAACGGCCTAGACCTTGGTCTATGAAAGTTAAGAGCCTGCTTAGTGTTGACAAATGACTAGATGGAACCGCTAAGTTGTCGTGTGTGTGTGTGTGTGTGTGTGTGTGTGTGTGTGTGTGTGTGTGTGTGTGTGTGTGTGTGTGTGTGTGTGTGT
>JAODOY010005468.1:0-10383 GCA_025399855.1 Forbesichthys papilliferus | reverse complement strand
ATCAGGTGTGTTGGAGCAGGGAGACATCTAAAACATGCAGGGCTGCGGCTCTACAGGACCAGGGTTCCCTACCCCTGTTGTAGACACTATTGACCGCATGCTGACATGAACAGCCAAAGGTCTGTGCAGCATGAAAGAACCGTAACTCTTTCATGTTGCTCGAGCATTTTGGTTGCTCCGTGTCGATATGGCGACCGCGTAATTAAAATCAGAGCCTATATATCTATCGCACTGGGCTATCGGTGTGCAGGGAGTGAGCCAAATGGGCCACTTACGTCTGCTCGGGTGAACCACTTAGCAGCTGGGTGGTGTTCCCTGTGGCAAATGGTTCATATTTGTGTTGGGTAAATTGTGTTTGTCTTAATTGCCAAGATGCGGGGTTACAATTTGATTATCTGTTCGACCTGTCCCCCAGGTGTCATTGCTGTCATTCAGCGTGGAGTCTGAACACACGTTCCTGGACTACATCAAAGGAGGGTAAGTTCATCAGTTGTTCGGCTGCCGCATGCATCTGCAGCTGATGTTTGTGAAGTAGTTGAACTGTCGAGCGAGTTCCGCGGGCACCGCGGCTCCCTTTTGGCAGCCTAAGTGAAATCGCAACGTAGTTCTGCTGCCCGTTAAACAGGCCGAAACGCGCGATGACATTTACATTTAGACAGCAGAGCAGGCACTCCTATACAGCATTGACAGGGGAGACATATTGGCGCATTAATGTGCATTACAAATCTCTTTTCTTTGCCATCGCTGCGGTTGCCTCCAGGGGTCCATGGGCTGGCACTTTCTGCACTGTTACAGCCTGTGTTCACTCACCGCAGAGTGGATCGCCGTTCCTCCACTCTCTGAGGAGGAGGGTCTGCTGCAGTGGCCGGGGTAGATGAATGTGGATGACAAGATGATGAAACATTGAGAGGAATTTTAGTGCGTAATTAAAAGCAGTCAACCTGTCACATATGGAAATGTTTCTCCGTGGATCGGTGGCGCTGCCCCGGATTCACGTCTGTGCTGCTTTGCATCCTGACAGCCCGGTGTCCCAGATCTGTCCTATTGACTCACATAAATATACTGTATATATACACACACATGCACACTCGCACGCGCACGCACACAAACACACACACACTCTTATACTGAACACACACCTTTACACACATATGCGCTCGCCCGCACACACACACACATGCACTCTTACGTGCGCCAGTGTGCGCGCGCGCACACACACACACACACACACGCACACACACACTCTTATACTGAACACGCACCTTTACACACCTACACACATATGCGCTCGCGCGCACACACACACACATGCACTCTTACGCGCGCGTGCGCCAGTGCGCGCGCACACACACACACACACACTCTCACGCACGCGCACACACACACACTCTTATACTGAACACGCACCTTTACACACCTACAGCCATATACATATGCGCTCGTGCACACACACGCATGCACACACACACTCGGGCGCACGCTTTCTCACACACACACACACACACACACACACACAGGGTAAACCCCGTCTCCATCACTCCACAATGTGTTATTCTCCCCACACAGAGGAGCTTGACAGTGCAGACGGGGGAATAGCGAGGGGAGACTGACGTGTGATGGACCCAGAGCCTCCTCCTCCTCCAGACGCTGCTTGAGTATTAGATTTGATGTATTAGATATGTGATATTGACCTGGGCCTTATCTCTGCCCACTCTCTAAAGGGTGTTCAGGACGGGGGTGGATTTGTCTTTATGTTTAATTCTTTACGCCGTGGGTAAGACAGTGTTGCCCATCACACTTAACACAACTGATTTTATGCAGTGCATTGGTTTTTCATTAATGTGGCAAGTGGCACGGGAATTAGGATAGAGGTTGTTAAGGTCATAAAGACTTACCATGCAGAGTGGCTAATGCAACATTTATATTATTTTCATTACATGCACATTCCTTTTTTTTACATAAAAATTTAAATGAAATCGCTCGGGGTCACAGTTTCCATGCAGCTGCTATAGTGTGGAGGTATTAATAGGTTTAAAGTAATAGTTTCTTCCCAAAAAAAACACTCTGTCACATGGGGAAGTGAGCCATGATACTGGCATTTACAGTAGATGTGTTTGTTTCAGTTCACTGTATGAAATGTTCAGTTTATTTCACACAAAGCAATCTGTTCTCTCGTCAGATAGCTATAGGCTACAGTGTGTAGAGCGGGGCAACAGGTGATCCAAAAGTCGCTGGTTTGATCCCGGCTAACTCCTCACCAAGTGTCTATGTGTCCCTGAGCAACACACCTAACCCTAACTGCTCCCGGCAGTTGGTCGCACCTTGCATGGCAGCAATCTCCATCGGTGTATGAACGTGTGGGTGAACGGGTGAAGGCGAGGCGATCGTGTAAGGCTCTTTGAGTGGCCGGAAGGTCAGAGAAGCGCTACATAAATGCAGTGCATTTACCATGTAGGCTACAGTGTATGGTGCCTGAGAAAATAATCACTGGTGTGACATTTAAACTTCCACCAGCATAGCAGAGGTACAAATACAGACACAGCCCGTCCTATATTTTCCTCTACGGAGCCACGGGTAATTCCACCCTATACACAAGGCCTGCTTGTTCCCTCCAACGTAGAAGCTTAGAGGAGATGAGTGTCCTAGATTTAGCTTTGTGTGTGATGGACTGCAGCTGCCAAGTCCAGGTCCGACATGGAGGGACACTGTTGGCATTGTTCTGCAGCACAATGCTGCACACTGGGTGGAATGATGAGAGATCGTATGAGAGAGAGAGTTGTAAGGGGTTAGGGAAGGAGAGGGAGATGGGGAGAGAGAGAGAGAGAGAGAAGGGGAGAGAGAGGGAGCTGGAGAGAGAGAGAGGTAGAGACAGACCAAGAGAGAGAGGGAGAGAGGTAGATGTAGAGAGTAGCGAGAGAGAGAGAGACAGAGAGAAGGAGAGAGCGAGAGAGAGGGAATAGTCCCAGCTGGAGTCTGCCCCGGCAGTGTGTGCATGATGTTGTGTCCCACTGCTGTGCCTGTGCCAGGCAGCCATTCTAACAGCTGCTGCCCATCACTCTGAATGGAGACAAATGTTAACAGGGGACTGTTAAGTGTGTGTTTCATTGTGCAGTGGTGCATGCAGGGGTTCATTACCAAGGGGGCTGGGGGTTGGGGGGGAGGGGGTCACGATTTCACTATTAGGAAAAAATCCTTTTGGTACAAAAGTCTTCATATAGTTTTAAAGGGATATGTGTGTTCAATCTGTGTGTGGATGTAAACAGTATACATTTACTGTATTCATTTGGTGTTAAATAGCCTACTTACAATGTTGTTTGTCTGCCTGGATATGGACAGCATGTGTGAGTGTGAGTGTGCGTGCGTGTGCGTGCGTGCGCGCACGTGTGTGAGGTGATGGCAGGGCTGTCCTTTGTAGATGGAATGTAAAAGATAACTCCAGGAACAGACCCTTTGTCCCTTTGCTTAGGACGCAAAATCTCTTCTCGCTCTCTCGCTCTCTCTCGCTCTCTCTCGCTCTCTCTCACTCTCTCTCGCTCTAAACCACACATAAAATATAACCCCATGTTAACCACTAATCTTGGAATATGTTAAGGTTAGCAAACACAGTTCACTGTCATATCCACACAGATGGAGGTGACACGTTTGGCAGTTGGCAGGCAGCAGTTCACCCCCAGAGGGGCGTGCGTCCATAGTCTTGTTTCTTTCACGCCACTTTGCCTTAATAGAATTTGGCACCAATGAGAGTATACCCTGATTTCCCAAGTAATGTAATGGCTGTTGTACGTATGTGAAGGGAGGAGGGAGCCAAAGTATTCCAAAGATGGAGGTGTTAGAGCGATGAAGAGAAGCCAGTATTGCAGCATTGTGCTTCAAAGAGGTTAGAGGTGGCTTCCATCACGGCTCGTACGGATAAAACAGACTGGGGTTATGTGGGACATTCAGCTGGCAGCTAACAGCAGCAGCTATGCTATAGTGCATGCGTACGGGCTCAGCTTTTCAGCCAGTGTTTTCTTTCTGATGTGCAGAAGCCATACTGTACCTTGAAGCGTTATTTAATTATTGTTAAACCCCGTCTTTATCTTAAGTCCACATGCTGAGGTTTGGCATAATCCCTCATTCACGGTAGGCAACGAACCGGAATCTACTGTAACGTTTTCATTGTTTCCCAAAAACATACTTGTCTCTAAAGCTGATCCAGAATGGAAATATATCTTAAACTGAACACTAAATCTAATGCGTCATTTTGTCAGTAAAATGGCCACTCTGTTTGCGCCAACCAGAGGAATTAGCAGAGACTTTCTGACAGTTCCCCATTGTATGTCGACCAGTCCAGTCCAATGCTGATTAATGAGCTTGGGGTCAGAGCCTCCCCGTAAGGAATCTGTCATTATTTCCATACAATGCTGGTCACAGTGCCTGAATGGAGGTGAAGTCTGGAAAGGCAATCACTGTTAATCACATTGAAAAAGCATACACTTTGATCTCCACTCCACGTCCTCCTCTCCACACCTCTCTCTCTCTCTCTCTCTCTCTCTCTCTCTCTCTCTCTCTCTCTCTCTCTCTCTCTCTCTCTCTCTCGAGCAACAGGCACCGCGATACCAAGGGAGACGGGTTTCTATGCTCATCAGCATCGCCGCTGCTGAACTCATGAATAATAAATGTCTGGCGGTGTTTGGTCACCTTTTTGCGGTGCTGCTTGTAGATGACTTTCACATCCGCAGTGAATGGAAGTTCTTAAGAGAATCCATTGATTGCCATCATGATGATGGTGATGAGATTATGAAAACATGGTAAACATGCACGTGGCAGTACACCTTCAAACACTAATAATTAATATAATCTTGAATAGGACTATATTCTTTGTGTTGCTTTGATGTATATTGTTAATAACAGTGTCCCCTTTGCATGTTGTTTATGAAACCATTAAGCTAGCTTTCTTCTGTCAATATGTGTGTTTATGTAAGCCATCTGGGGAAATTACTCATTTTCTTAATCTTCTCTTGCACGGCTGTTTGTTATTTTGCTCTTTTATGTCATTAAATACACATATTTTCATTTCAAGGTCTAGTGATCATGCATATGACCATATCACCTATCATTAGTGTTTAATGAAGTCTTGATATCAACATTTAACACTAGCATTCTGTTTTTAAAGGTTTAAGATGACACCAGCGCATCCTAGAGACATGTACTGTAACTGGGATAATGGGCCTTTGTCCCGTGCTGTATGAGGTTCGTTAGTATGTGAAACTGTCACGGATTTATGTGCTGAGCACATGGAATTAGAAACAATGATATGTAGGATATTCTGTGTACACACAACTAGCTCTGTAGGTTAAAGTTAAGGTTAGGTTAAGCTTAGCTTTAGCGGCGGCATACGTGATCGAGAAGTCACTATTTAGAACCAGCGACCTCCTGAGAAAGACACTAAACCCTGATCGCTCCCGGTGGCACGTCGCATGGCTGACACCACACCATCGGTGTATGTGTGAATGGGTGAATGTGGGGCTATTGTAAAGTGGCCGGAAGGTTGGAAAAGCAATATATAAATGCAGTTCATTTAGCATATAGGCTCTTAGCCAAGAGGTGCAGTATTACACTGAACCAATCACCAACAAAGACACAAAAGCAATCCCAAACTGTTATTTTATACCCCCCCCCCCCCCACACACACACACACACAGCGACAAAGACAGTAGATGCCGGTTAAAATAAGTGATTTGAGTGTGGATACAGACGGCTGAAGGCCAATGGTTAGTAATGGTTCGTAAGAGAATGGGGGGAGCACCATTCCGAGGTGCGGCTCCGGAGGTTGCAGACGTACAGTATATGGAAATGTTATGAAAACGTAAAGCTCTTCTGATCCTATGATTCCTCCAGTTCAAGCTCAGAGCCCCTTTTGCAGGTTTACATCTTCATCATTTAGCAGCTGCTTTTATCCAAAGCGACTTGCAAACAGTACATTAGTCAACAGTAGAAAAGGTCACACACCAGTCGCCTTACGCAGCACGTCATTAGGGCTAACTATGTTATTCTTTTACAACATACACCCATGCAACATACATTTTGTAACATGCCAGGGTATTTACAACATGCATCAATTTTACCAGTAGTTCCTAGGTCTACCAATGAAGTGTGAATATTCAAACCTTGACTTTGAAGACTCAAGGTTTTAGTGTCAGGCCGTGCATGCTGTTTGACCTGGCCAAATGGTCTTGATGCCAAGGTGAAGCCATTTTGTCCACAGTGGTAGAAGTGGATGAATAAGACATTGATGTGTGCTGCAGACAGCAAGCACACTGTTGCCCAGGCGAGGGGCTGGAGCAGACTCGAGTTGTTGCGGTCCTCCTCTGGCAGTATTAGGCCTCGATGTACCAAAGGGCTTACATGCAACAACATCTTTGTTAGGTACTGGGGAGAGAATAGATGATTGCAGGCCCATCGAGGCCTTCTTCTTTATACCACAGTGCTGCAGGCAGTTTGTTTGGTACTTACTGTGACACATTTGGATTTCCTGCTTTAACAAAAGCCCTTTTTCTTACAAATCTCTTTACAGGACTCAGATTCACTTTACGGTGGCCATTGATTTCACTGCATCAAATGGTACGTGCTCCAACAGTGGTCTGTTTTGCTTTTATATGTCTACAGCGATGCATGGCCGTGCTATTCTCAGAGACAAGCGACAGCTTTTTGAGTGTGCTACAGGGATTCCCTTTGTAAGACTTTTGTGAAAATCTGTTGTGCCAAAAAAAGGTTGCAGAGCTGTATTTTTCTTCTAACATGCTGTAGCTGTTGATGGGTGAAAGCCTACAGTACGTACCGTAGCACGCTTATTCAAGTTTTCTTTTTTTTTATTGATGATGTTATACAGTAGGTAGTGATTTAGAAGCTGTAGAAGAAGTGATATGACCAGGCTGGGAAACCAGGCCATGTACCGCTGTGTGCCATTTAAAATACAAGCGAAAAAGAGGCTCTTGCTCTGAATTCCTGAGAAGTCTACAGAGGGTTTTTATCCGATCGCAGGTATACATAATTGAACTCGGAAAGGAATTAAATCACCTACAGTTTCTACTGATATTCCTTTTCTGAAGCTATCAACATTATTTTTTTTTTTTCTTCTTTTTGCTTAAATAATGACTTTTATTCCATTTTGTTCTTGCTGGTTTTATTGACCTAAAACACCGACTGGGATTCCAGGTGGCATCAGTGCAGGTGTGATTATGATTAGAGCTCCCAGACCAGTCCTAATGGTGTCCCTCCTCCTGTCTTGCAAGGTAATCCGTCCCAGTCCACCTCTCTCCACTACATGAACCCGTACCAGATGAATGCCTACGCCATGGCCCTGAAGGCTGTGGGCGAGATCATCCAGGACTACGACAGCGACAAGATGTTCCCCGCCCTGGGCTTCGGCGCTAAGCTGCCCCCGGACGGAAGGGTGTCCCATGAGTTCCCACTGGTAACTAACCCCCCCCCCTTCCCCTCCTTCCCGAAAACAGACCTTGACTTCAAAGTAGTTCCTTTTATTTTATCTTTAATTGTTTTTTTTTCGTTGTGTGTTTCGCAGCTGCATTGTATATGGATAATCTTGTTTACAAGCCCGTGTGAGTGTTGGGAGGATTTCTGGCGCGTCTGTGAAATGCATATTTTAGACTGAATTCAATGTACCTTTTTTATAGTGCAAATTAGCTGCTATAAGCCTGAAGGATTGCTAAATCAAATTGGCTTCTCGCAGTCAACTAATGTGCTTGGTTTGCTGTGCAATAGACGCACTAATGAGCAGTGTGTCTATGGGGTATAATCAGCACATCACTCCATGTGTGCATTAAAATTGGCATCAAAACTAATTTCACAACACAATTGAAGCCTATATTCTCTATAATGTGTTTTATTTACAAGCAGCTCTGTTAGTTTTGGGTGACCCAGGTTATCTGTTTTGCTTGGTTTACTTTTTGTCCTGCAGAACGGCAACATTGAGAATCCCTACTGCAATGGAATGGAGGGCATTCTTGATGCTTACCACCAAAGCCTTAAGACGGTTCAGCTCTATGGTCCGACCAACTTTGCCCCTGTTGTTAACCACGTGGCCAGGTACACACACACACACACACACACACACACACACACATACACACACACACACGTTTGCCTGTACACAAAACAAAGGGCTTCTTAGCTGGAATCCATTATTAGGCAGACCTGTCATCAGGTTATGCTATTTAGTTAGCATGACAGGAGAGAACAGTGTACGGCCTAGTTGTCACGGATACTCCTGTAGTAATGGCAGTTTGTTAGCTAGTTGATTTTTTTGATGTATTTAGATGATGGCAGGCATCAGTGCTTCGTCAATATAGTCAATATGGCTGCATATCTGCATCATAAGATGAACACTGTAGGCTATAAGGTCATGTTTACACCTAGAGCAAAACTGCTGTCTGTTGAAATGCTGGAATAGATTTACCAATGGATAAACATGAGAAAGCGATCATCCAATCCAGTCATCCAATGATCATAATGACTAATTACTCATTACAAATAAATAAACAGAATTTTGAGAGATGAAGGATGGTGTGACTTGCTGTGGGACCATTCTAAGTTGCAAGAAACTACTTGCTTTTAGCTAAACGTACGCACGCGTACGCAAGATGGCTGCCATGCGTATCGGACGTATCCTGCGTTCCTTTGGAGCGTAGTTTGTGCGCGTCCTCAGAAAATAGCGCCACGCGTACCCATGATGCAATACAGCACATGAACGTGGGGGCAGTGTTAGGATCAGACACACAGATCAACAGACATCGCTGAACAAAGAACAACAATGGCGGGAAGTTTAAAAGAGAACTTGCTGTAGTAGAGCTAGCCCGTAATAACCATCTAACCACATAACAACCACATATATGGTGCAGACACCATATATGTGTCTGCACGCCGCTCCACATTTGTCATGTTAGTTGTGGTTGTGGAAATTCAGAGGTAGTCAAGGACAATATTCCAGTTTTGTCAAGGGATGATTCGGCCCTGGTCTGCCCCTACTGGATATATTTTAAATCCTCCAAGCACACGCAAGGTACGCAGGCAAGTATGTGAACAATGCCGCAGCCGCTTGTCTACGTGTACGCGTGGCACAAAAGCAAGTATATCGGGGTCTTTAGGGTACTGTCTATGTATCTTTGAGCTACAGTACAGCTGATAGTCTGGGAGTGGTTCTGTCCTTGCTAAATATGATCTGCTCATGATGGCTGTTATGTGGCCAATGAGGCAGGCAAATGTCTCTTTAATCTGCTAGACATCAGCCGGCACACGTGCCATTGTCAACAGACCACTGTGCCACTTGATGTAAATGTCAATTCCACGGAGTCAAAATGTGCCAAATTGAAAACAAAAGAAATGGCCGACATTTGACCTGTCCCTGGCTTCAGCAATAATCCATTATGTTTCCCTTGCCCCTCTCACTTACACATTCTAGTCAGTTGAGTGTGAGGCGATCAATAATGCCCTGAAAGAATAAGACTACACCACTTGCATAAATACATTAATAAATTATTCATAGTGCGTCCCTGCGATGAACGATTGAATCTAGGCCACACTCACTGTGAAATCTCTGATGGATTTCATAATAGTGTCTGGATAGACATCTGAGACTTCAGTGTACAGCAGCCTAGCGGTCTTTGCATGTCTATATTAAGGCTGTGTAACACGCTGTGAATTTCTTTGGAAAAGCAAGTGGATTTTTGTGTATTTTATGTGGTATTATCTGGCATTGCTGTAGCTTGTAGCTGCCTTTTAACCTATTAGCAGTGTTTTTTGTGTGTCTGTGTTTGAAGTCTTTATTTGTACTATGTTGGCTCTGTTAATAACTGTCTTGTATGGATGATAATAACATTCATTCAATACAATACCACACCACCTGAGGGTCACGACAACCCACAGTCCACTGTGGTATGGTATGGTGTTAACACTGTCCTGTATTGTATGGATGAATGGGATGGTGTTGAGGTTGTATTGTATTGTAGGGGATGGTGTTAAGGTTGTATTGTATTGTAGGGGATGGTGTTAAGGTTGTATTGTATTGTATGGGATGGTGTTAAGGTTGTATTGTATATATCATGATTTGGTGTTAAGACTGTCATGTCTGTCTCCAAGGTATGCAGCAGCCGTACAGGACGGATCCCAGTACTTTGTCCTGCTCATAATCACAGATGGAGTCATATCGGACATGGCCCAGACCAAGGAGGCCATTGTGAATGTGAGTGCTGCTCTTACAGTACTTATGAGCTGAAGAGGTATATTCCTCTTTTCTCTCTCCATCTTCCCTTCTCTCTCTCTCTCTCTCTCTCTCTCTCTCTCTCTCTCTCTCTCTCTCTCTCTCTCTCTCTCTCTCTCTCACAC